>JAKWJA010001949.1:0-307617 GCA_027704765.1 Solanum habrochaites | reverse complement strand
TGCATTTGAAGCCTCAAAAATTATTTTTTTTGCATTTGTTTAGTAACATTTTTCTTGAGTTCTTCCATTCCCAATTTCAATTGTTCCCATTCACCATGTTCAAGTTCATTCAATGGACCTTCCCACCAATTCTTTCCAATTTTACCCTTTTGAATTTTTTCGATTTCTACTTCGCGTTTTTTCTCAAACTCTAATTGATTGAGAATCTCTGTGAGTTGTGCGTTCAATTCACGTTATAACATTAAATTTTAAAATTTAGTGCATAAAGGAATTTGACTGCACCATATCATAAATCGAATAGAACCACTCGAATCCGAAGTACTTAAGGTTGTAAGATGTCGTTTGGTTACTGTAATATTATTGTAACTATTACAGGATAAATATTGCCCCGATCAAATTACTAGTAGCTTCAATTGTTTGAACTTCGTGGCTTTTCTAGTTTTGGATATATTAACTTTAAGTATCACAATAGTACTATAGACCTATACTTTATACTTAACTAAAAGAAAATCATCTCGTTTTTTTAAATAAGCTACTCAATCATTAATCTGTATAATAGGTTTATAATAAAAGAAAAGTAGGTTCGTCTATGTGGCACCATCACAAGTCAGAAATTTTCTTTTAAATTTATTTATTTCAAAATTAACATTTCTCTTTCATAAAAAATGTGGACTTTATGAAAAGTTGCGAGCTTTTTTTTCTTCATAAATCGTGACTTTTATGAAAAGTTCGACTTTAATGAGAGTTGCTACTATTGTGAAAGGTTGTGAACTTTTTGAAGGGTTACACTTTTCCCATAATTGTACATTCATGGATAAGGACACATAAATATTTATTCACCGCTACCTTTGTTGTCTATACACGGAGGGTTTTTCTCTCATTTTAAAAGCATAAAAATTCTGATCCTTCCTTCTCTACTTCCACAAAAATATTTGTGTTTTGCTCCTATTAAGTGACTTATGGAGACTACTATTTTTTTATTCGATAGTTTGGTGAATAAATTAGTCTATCCTGAAAGATTGGTAAGTCTTTAAAAACCTCTGTATTGGAGGAGAAAGTTTTCGAATGGACATTGTGGCATTCAGTGGAACTCAATTTTTCTTTTCTATTTCATTAATATTTTTAACATATCCTGGTATGTTTTTTACACTCATTAATTTATACAAATGAATATTTATTGTCCCGTTTTAAGTATCATGTTTTTAAACTCATTGTTTTAATGTTTTCCTGAAAAGTTCTTTCTCCGCTGTATTGACTATACACATATATATTCATTTGGCAGAAAATAATTATTGTAAACTTAAATTACTATATTTACGCTTTACAGATTAGCTATTTTTGTCATATCTGTGAAATTTCTTTCTCACTTATCAATTGAATAATTCATTATGCAAGTTCGCAAAGTTCTAATTGCTTGGATGTTTAAGCGGAATTTCTTTTTGAATATGTTATCGAAAATTTAAAATTTTCTCCTAAGACCTATATCACAAATGTAAATTTATACAACTTAAATGTTTATTTTTATTAGGAAACGCCTTTACTTTAATATATATTTCTTATTTTTTCTTTAATTAATATTTATAATTAACGCAATTATTTGTTTTACTGTGGGCCGAAACCACGAAAAGATTACCTTAGGGTCCCTTATTCATTTGGAAAATTGAGTATGTTTTAAAGAGAGAAAAAAAGTTTGAATTGTTGGATGATATATATACCTGAGCGGGGAATTTTATGATAAAAGAATTAATATTACACCAAACGCCTACAACATACAAACAGAAATGGAAAGAGTATGTGCCATTTTAAATAAGATATCAATGATTTATATACACAGGACACCTTATACCAAATTGAAAAGCAATAACCAAAAACATGAACAACTTTGTTATCGTGTAAAGCATCTCATCGCAAAATATTTAATTAGGATAATAAAATATAGCTAATTATGATTTAATGATATTATGCATGAAATGAGGCATCAAGTCTAGACGTAGAATATAGCTCACTGATTTAGATAAGTACGAGAAAATATTCAAAACATATAGCGGGATAAAATATAACATTGTTTCTTTGTTTTAGAATACTGCAATTACTAATTCTAAGCAAATATTTATCCTCATCGTTCAGAAGAAAACTTTTCTCTTGGGGAAGTGCTCAAGTGTAAATCCTAGTTAATTAGGGCTCTGAAGCATTACAAAGTACAAGGCTAGATTTCTAGTGGATTCTACATAATCCATCGTTAATTTAAAAAGTGTAATTTTGCCTACAACATCAATCACGGGCTAGATCTTAATTGTTTGTCACTACGTACATAAGTTCTAATTGCGGTATATGATAAGTATGGCATGCAGAAACATTTTTCTAAGGATTTGTAATATCTTATGATGATAAAGAAGAGTATGTCATGCAAGTTCAATGATAAAAATCGCCATGACAATGGCTAATAACATAACGTATTAATTTGGAAATTATTAAACTCTGCTGAATCATAACTGTGCACTGAAGGATGAACACAACACATAGAAATCACTAAACGACTGAACATACATTGAGCTGAATCGTAATTGATGAAATATATAGGATCACACATACTTAGATAAGCTCAAGACACAATGAACATTCGACTGAATCAGTATGACGAACATTAATAGACGAACACAACATTTAGGATCTCAACCTACAAATAAACCTAGACATTCCAATAATATTAAATTTTAAACAAAAATTTTTTACAAATTGGACAATTTCTAACGCGCACAACCGGAAATGATGTTGAACTAGTGAGTGGGAACTATGGAAGAATATATCCATATCCCTATGAGCAAAGGGTGCCCCAACATTTGCGTCCATAGAAAGAACGTTCCCTTGCACAAATTAGAGGAGTCAAAGCACTTCCAATGGGCGAAATTGGAATCGCATTTATTTAGCATTTGTTGTTTGATGTGCCACTTTTTCACCGCTTGCTCGAGATTTTTCCAAGGCTCCTTCAAGTGTGAAGTTGGAATAATTTAAGTTTTCTATAGGAAGAGTCCCACCATTGTACCATTAGCTCTTCCTCCTAATTCTTTAGGGAATTCCGGCGTTTTTCTTCCATATGGAGAACCCCCTTCCAGATTCATGAGCTTCGATTTAGAGCTCACGAATACCGAGCTTCTCGCTGAGCCAACGATTAGATGATTGGTGGACTCGTTTGGGTAAAGGGGAGGTCCCTACCAAGGACCTATCCCCAACTTTTTCTACATTGGATGACCAAGGAGAAAACTTTAGTCACCCGGGGAAAATACCCTATGGCTTTCAGCACCACATAACGTACAAAGTTCGCTAGCTTTTTTTAAAACCACCAGCAACGATCGCTTAGAAAACTGACTGTAGTTTACTCGCATGCTTCATTTTTTCACCACTCAACTTTTGAACGACCCTTGCTAACCCTTCTTGCCATTTCTAAACTATTGCTTAATATGTGTGAAACGACTAAATTGTGATTTTTGGTCTTTTAACACTGACACTTTTAATACAGAAAATTATTTTAAAATAACTGGGCCTTACAAAATTTATTGTTTATTTCCGTTGTTGTGAAGGATTTGAACCAAGCCCCATTTTGCCTTCTTCTATGACTCGATGATGCAGTCCTAATTATCATAATGTTATTATTAGGAACAAAACATTTTTTTGTATTTTAATTTGAATTATGTTGTTTGTTTGCAATCGACACCACTTTTAATTGAGTTACATATTGAAGACTGAACATATAACTCACTTGGCCTTCATTCTCTGTCCACGAGAGACACCTTAATGATCTAATTAGACAATACATATATTTTTTCCTAATTAGAATTATATTAGTGATGTCACTTGACCGCTCTTTTTATTTGATAATAATTTATTACAACATATATTAATGATTAAATAACACTCTATTAGTATATAACATGAATTTTGCATTATATTAAATGTTTTCTAGACATCGATCATATTAGAGACAGACATGTATCACATCAAGTATACCTAGTATTTGACTTTATAAATTTACTATTTACTTATACGCGTTAAAGTGGTTAGTGCTCTGATTTAAAGGCTTTCGATTAATTTGCTTTTTTAATTGTAATATACTAGAAATTTTAATTTAAGTCAAAAATTATTGCTTCAAACTAGCACTTCTTAGCATTTTACTATCATAAAATGGGGTAAAATAGTCAACGAGTAAACAAGAAAAAACCATGTTTAATAGCAAATGTGAAAGAATGTAGGTGTAATTTTAAATACATACGTAAGGTAATTATTTACCGCAAATTAACTATTACTTATTTAACATCAAAATAGTCAAAAACCATAAAAATATGCGACGTACTATAACATATAACTGTCTTTTAATATCATCAGAAAATCTATACAACTTAGGGACAAATAATTATTTATACACACCAGTACAACATTATACACACGCTCAAACAGCTGCATACAACTTAACTATACATTAAATCTTTATGTATCACCAACTATTTCAATCTCGATCACTCGAAATCACCTCTAAACGACTCTAAAATTTAGATTGAAATCCGTTCAATGTTTCGAGTCTGTGATGTATAATTCGCTCAAAACCAATTGGTGTAATTGTATGCCGAAAAGAAAAAAAACAGTGACAACTGAATGCAAGTCGAATCCTTTCCCTCATCAGTATGTTCATAAACTTCAAGCATGCATATTTCACGAAGTTAAAGTATCCCTCTTCACTCTCAGCAAGGCCAACTGGAACCTAATTATATTGGTGCTACAAATATTTCCATGTCAAAAATAACAATGTCCTTGTGAAAACAATCCGACTAGTATGCATCTAAAACAACCGTTACCCTTTGTGTGCTTTTTCTCCTTCTCCAGTAACATATACTCCAAATCATCAAGAAACTATATCTTTGCAATGAAAAGATCTTTAAGCTGTTGTGGATCAACCTCTGATGGTGATGAGTAAGGCCACATTGAATCAGCTTGTTTTTCTTTGGAAAAGCTTAGAAGCTATCATCCCTGAATGACTGAGAGCCTGCCAAAGCATCACCAATCTATCCAACCTAAGCCATTCCTCCGCACCACCTATTTAGTATCAACAATTTTTAATGCAAACAATCAACACAAACAAGGCAAGATGTTCTCAGGGACAAATATGAAAATAGAAATTAAGTAGAACCTGTCTGAACGATGTATACCAAGGAATTTTCGGGGGAGAAAAACGCTCCACCTTGTTCCTAGTTCAGTTTAAAGTTCCACTTTAGAGGACATGGCCTCCTAGCCTTTGTTCTTTGGCTTTCAAAGGACGCGGATCTTTCCTCAAGTTCAGACACTATAAGAATTCAAATCTAGCTATTTTGTTTCATAGCCGATAGGTAAGGAGTGTCATCATGAATATAGTACTAATATACACACTCCTTGACATTTTGATTAGCAGAAGAGTTTGCCCTCGTGCCTCAAATTTAGTGTCAAAACAGAAAGCATTCTGCAATAGCCGTGTGAGGAGCACCCATAGCAAGCCTCCAAAGATAAAGCCAAATTTTTTGCTTCAGCCTGCCACAACGAGAACCAACATATCCATAGTTAGTTTTTCAACAGACCTCACTGCATATTGGTTCAAGTCCTGTCCAGAATTTAGCAATCAAGAACAACACAAATACAGATTTCACTCAAAATAAGAACTTTTACCATCAGTGCCCGAAACCTTGGATATCTTACGTACTCAACCCAATCCACAAATCACCCTTCCTTCCTTTTTATACTAACTTGCCTTATATTTGTTTTCCAGTAAAGATTGGAATAACTCATAAGGGTGCAATATAGTACCAGTGTAATAGACTAAAACACAAGATTTCAACGGAAAGATCAAATTACCCGAATGTGATTTAAGTGCGTAACTCTTGTCTATAACCATAAACACCTAGGTTCTTCTGTTCTGCAAAAAGGAAATACATCATACAACGGACAATCACTGGATGCAATGCAAGGAGGCCAACTCACCGCTCTCGGTAAATGCCAACAATATCGAGAACTCTTCTCTTGTACTTCCCGCTGTAAATTCTCAATCTTCCTCCACACCAATCTAATTTGAAGATGTAAGGTAAAAAAGAAAATAATTTTATCTTCATCACTTCTATCAGAAGCAACTAGTGAGGTTTAACATGAATAATGTCACCTCAACACCATTGTAAACCTTGTCTAAGCTAGCACGCGCAGAAGAAGGTCCTTTTAATATATCGTTCTGGATTAGGTGGCGTGAACGGATGATCAAAGCCCTGTAGGAAAATTATGGTCACTTCACGATAGTGAAATATCATCCCAGAGAACAAATTAATCTTAGAAACACGTCATTATTTGATTTGCCACAGTTTTTGAGAATTATAGTGTTTATTTGAATTGCAACACTTCAAAGGCAAAATCAAGGATATCCTCCTAGATCAATCCAATAATACGTAAAGCACATCCCAGCTCATGTCTTTCAAAAGCATGAGACCTTACTCGAATTTCTTCTCATCTTCAAAGAGAAATGTGACAAACAACCCAAGTTACTGTTCAACACACTCTAAAAGTTCCTATTTGAGTTTCTCATGTTTTAACAATAAGCAATAGGGTTTTCGAGCTTGGTGAGAGCTCTAAAGGTAGAATTCTGATTGGATGAATTTATTGACCTGTGCTTTCTAGGTCTTGATATGTAAGAGCTTGTTCAGGTACTGAAAACGACGCATACTTAGAACGTCAAGGTCAATGATTATAGACAATGTGACAGGCCATTAAGATCAGATTGTACCTGCTCCAGCTAGTAAGGTCGTAACAGGTAATAATATACCACATAAATAATGTTGAACTCATATTCACCAACATGAGGCCACTATGCGGTAGCATAAACTAAGCAGTGAGTTCTTTTGGTGTTCTAATTCCTTTCCTTTGATAATCAACATGAGTTGCCTTCCTTATTTTTTCTTTCATAACCTCATTGTATAAGACACCATACCTCACATTAATTAAGGAAACACTTGGAGCTTTGCTTCTTTTACTTCTCCTCAATATTCGAAAGTAGACCAACCTAAGACCAGAGCAAATGGAACTGATGGACTGAAGTGCACATCCATCACGACGAATAACTCAAGCCACCATACCCCAATCTCTGTTCTGAGTCGTTCCCCTCAAACATTGGAAAGTTGCAGTCACCCAAAGTATTGAATGCCTGGACAGATACATGAACAAAGGAAAAGATGGACATTGAACATACAAGATGCTAGTCATGAACCTAAGTCTTCTGCAGATAAGCACAATATGTAGAGACCCAAATTGTTTGACATCAGAAACTCACATTGTCAATTAAACTACCAGTTCCATGTGCTACAGATATTCTCAGACGATCCAAGTGTTTTATTTACTTCTGCATGGTGGGGCCCAACAGCAAAACAAGAGAAGATATCTGGTAAATGCAGATAATTGACTCAGCATCCTCTTTCTTTGATGTATCCAAACTAAAACGCGCTGGGATCCCTTCAAGGGCCTCCCTGAGAAATACATTAACCAATTTTATGGCAAAGGGAAACTTGAAGGACATCCACCTCACTTGACGCCCTCAATATGTCCCATTCCCTCCTGCACCTAATTTTTCTTCAAACATACTTTTTTAAAGGTTATGGTTGGCTGGCAATTTAGCCCATTTTTCAATTACCCGCCCCAATAGCCCTTCAAATATGGGTTTGCAAGAGTGATTAAGAGCCTGTTGGCGCAGCTTAAAAGCTGGTCAAACTGACTTAAAAAGCGCTTTTTTACTTATTTATCTTTTGCAATACTCAAACAGCTTATTTGAAGTTAAAAAAAAAAAACTTTATTTTAAGCCAAAATTTAAAACTGGGGTAGGGTGCTTGTTTTTCTTCTTTCCCACCTTATAAGCTGTTTTATAGTTGAGACCACATTTTTTAATCCTTTTTTGCCCTTATATTTTTATACAATCTCCAATTACCCCCATAACCCCTAACATCTCTTTCTTCTATTTTTCCCCTTTTCACTGTGTGGATGATAGACAATTCTATTACTAATAATGAAAATAAATAAATCGTAATCTTTCAAGTGAGTCTATTTCAAATTATATATATTAAAATTGTAAATAAGTTGCACTTAACTAATAAACTTATATTCCTCTTATAAATAATTTGGATAATAAAAAATATGTGAAGGATAACAATATTATTACCTATGGATGAAACTACAATAAAATCTTAAATCTTCTTTAATCTATTCAAATTATATTCTGTTCAATCGATCATCTTTTATTCCTCTTATAAATAATTTTGTGATGAGAAAGAAATATGTGACATGATAGCATATATAATTATTTAGTGGCTATCAATATAAAGTATTACTGTATTATGTTAACTAGTTTTAAGGGTATTTCAGACAGTTTGATTTAAAAAGTTGTTTATCACATCACTTATTGCCAAACACATCAAACAACAAACAACTTTTTTTTTTAACTTCATCACTTTTACCAACGCATAACTGCTTATTTTAAAAATAAGTTTCACAGCACTTTTAAAATGACTTTTTTTAAACTGCTTTTATAAGCCCCATCCAAACGGCCCTAAATATGGATATATATTTGGGATTATACCCATTAATATGGGTATATTTGGTAAACTAACTAACGGGTCAAATTATGGTTATTGCAATTTTTCCTTCAAATTTTCAAAAACCTTCTGTTACCATTTTTAGAGGCGATTTTTCAAAACTTTCATATACGTGTCCCCTATTAATATTTCAACTCTCGACCTCCCCACCCCCCTGCTTCACAAAAAAATTAAAGTTTATTTTTAAAAATACTTTGACTTCAAAATTTCATTTTTTCAACCCCTCCCCGACCCTCGATCCCCCAACCCACCCCCACACCATGCCCCTCACCCCCACATCACAAAAATTAAGTTTTTTTTAAAAAAAATATTTTCAACTTCAAATTTCATTTTTTTCATCCCTACCATTGTTCCCCCATCCCCCCCACCCCCACCCAAATAAAATTCAGTTTGTTTTAGAATTCATCAACGGTCAAATATTTATTTTTTCACCCTACCTTAGACCCACCCACCCCAGCCATCGTCCCCTCCTACCACCAACAACCCTTATCCTTCAAAAATATTAAGTTTTGTTTTAATAAACCTTATGTTTTAACTGATCAAATTTTTTAGCCCCCTCCCCCCCCCCCCCCCCATCCACCCCTAGCCCCCCCCCCCCCCCCTCCGAAATTTTTTTAGAAGTTCTTTTTTTTTTTTTTTACTTTTATAATAAAAATAAACATTTTTCATCAACATCTTTCCATCTAAAAAAAGACTAAATTAGGTTTTCCTCATACCGAATTCGTAGTAAAGAACTATTAGTCATGAATTGGGTAAACTAGTAATTTTTTACCCAACCATTTGTTACCCATATCAATATGGGCGGTTAATGATTTCCCCATTTCAAACCCCGCCCAATCCGCCCCATTTGCCACCTCTATTATGGGCTTTTTGTGGCGGATGGAAGGAATTGTCTTGTTGTGTGCAATTAATTGAGCAAATTTGTTTCATTAAAGGTGAAGTCTATACCCAAAAAAAAAACTACTAAACTACTTTCAGGAAGAATGTCCTATACGGGGGCTATAAAAGAACCGAAGTAAAACTACACAAATATATAATTTAGAGCCTATTTTGGATTGGCTTATTTTAAGTGTTTTTTTAAAGCCAACATAGCTTTTAACCACTTAAATAGTATTTGGATACAATTATGAGAAAAAAAAATTTAAGCACTTGTTTTTAAAACCAAAAAGTAAAATAAGCCCTACATAAGTTACAATTTCTAATCTTATGGGCTTTTGGCTTATAAGAAACAGGCTCGTGCACTCATTTCCCATAAGAGAACTTCCACCATTACCGTCATTCAGCACCTTTAATAAAAAAAGGCAAACCCTTTGCTCAGATTGATTGCTTCTTTGTAAATGTCGCCTTTCTTCAAGCAGTATTTGAGTAATTTTTGTCCCACATGGCACACGTAAGCCCTTAATAATTCCTCCACTTCTAAGGCCATCGAAAAACTTGAATGTGGTATTGGAGAAAATGTCTGACACCTGCATTCAAAACAAACAAGTGATCAATCAGCTAAGGGTGGTATCATTGATTTTGATGTATTTAGTTGAATTTCTTCATTGGATGCATCTTTGGAAATATGACAACTACATAGACACGGAGAGGAGCTTTAAATCACAGAACACGAGCTTGTAGAATAAGATACACTTAAACTCTATCAATTGTACGATAAAACAGTAAAATCTCTTTGTGCCAAAATTAAATCAAATATAACTAAAATCCTATGAAAGTGAACTGGGTCTATCTAACTTAATTGGCAGATAACCTCTGCTTCTCCCCCCCCCCCCCCCCCACAAAGCCCCAAGCCCACAAGTATAAGAGAAATCTAAAACGCACATCAGCTATACAACAACAAAACGTTCATCAGAGCAAGAAAGAAAAGTACACTTCCCAAGAAAAAAAGATACAAAAAAAGAACAAAGATCTATAATGGAGTCCAGCATAAGATTAATACATTCGTTCAATTCCACATCAAAACGAGTATCTGTCTTGTCGGACCTATCGACTCATTGCTTCAGCATTGAAGCCTTGGGACAGGGTTTGGAATTTGGACACCTTGATTTCCTGAAAGACTGCAATAAACGATTGTGATCATGCACTGCTTGAATTATTTTTTTTACAAATATAGACGATTTCAAATTTCCTTATTTAGGATTTTTTACACTGTGCAATGAAAAACTAATAACGATGTGCCCATTTAGGACTTCACAGAAAATCATCCTGGTAAATTTCTGACAACACCTTTTGGAACAGAAGCTGCATGACTTGACAATTTGTGCTAAAAATTGTATGAGTGCATTCAACTTATGTAAAAACTTTGATTTTCAGATAGAGATATAGGCAAAAGCAAGGCACACCCTCCAAAGATAATGTCTTACGACACTGGTGCCATGGCAAGAGAACTAGAATCACACAAAAAAATCTTTGGTAGGGTGCTAAAACTTAGGAAGAAAGAACAGAGGATATATATATTTCTAAACAAAGAAAATACCCATATGCCAATATTGACTCATGTCATATTGTAAATCTATGTAAATTAGGACAGTCCTATCTGTAACCCAAAGAGAACACGAACTTTATTGTCGTTTGCCACTGCGTATAGGTTAACATTTTAAGAAATGTAGCCTATATATCCCAGTTTAGCAATTACACTCGACTCTCCGTAAAAGAGAGAAGAGCATGCAACGAGGCGCTTTTTTCTTGGCAACCGTTCTGTCAGAGTGCCACTCGCCCACACCGTCGCCTAATTCCACAGGTGCTGCTATCTACAACAGACCCCGTTTAACTTTGTCCACCAAGGCTGGACAGGATGGAGATATCACCTATTTTTTTCGCCTCAATGCAACTAATAAGGAGGAAGCCAAAACGATCTAAAGCAGATAATTATTTTCCTGACAGGAGAAAGCTTCCTTCAAGATATCCACCACGCTTCAATTGGCTTTTTTGTATAATGTTACTAAGTATACCATGCTCAACTCCTAGCATCACTTTCCTATCTCAACCAAACATACCAACACCATACTGGGCACTCTACTCCCTATATTGACCACCAACTATATTTGGTGATTTAATAATAACTAATAAAAGTGGCTATGCATGTTCAACAACTTTGTTATTTCCAGCACCTCTGATGAAATAGATCACTGCATATTCCATGTCCATGTTATCATTATTCGTTGATAGTGCCAAATCTCTCCAAAAACTAGCTGCACTGCTAACCTGGAGGAAGCACTACTGCTGTCCCGTATTTAAAGTTGAGCTGTTTTTTTTTTTATAATAACACTTTAACAGAGCTTACGTCCTTTCATTCTTTCATTAACACTTAACCTTTCTAATCAAATCCTCATTGAGCGTCAGCATGTCCTTCCATATAATTGCAAGCCATTCCATATCGAGCTGTGTAAACTCGGTTGTCCTGTTCGCTCTCAAATCTTCATCCCTAAACACCTGAAATTACACATACAGACCAACATGAGTCGTAGCTTATTGGGTACAATGCTCATGAGCACATTCTTTTCTTTATTTTAAGAATAAGATAACTCTCTTATGTGTCCATAGACTATATTGTTTGTCACTAGTTTTTTAGCGTGGGAGCCTGAGCTTAAACTCTGGATCACCATGAACTTTGTATGTCAAGAGATTGGAATTAGAAATATCTTAAGTTGCTACTATACACGAATTACCTTGCTATTTGGAATAAGTAAGTTAATCAAACCGGAGACCATCAGCATTGCTTGAACCCTGTGGACTCTGGGGTATTTGCATAAAATGTTCCTGCTTTATAAACACAACCACAAAATAAATTTAATGTCATGGAGAATAACTAGAGAGAGAGCCTTCGTTCAATTTAGTATGTTATCATAAAAATATAAACATTAAGTTCAATCAACAAGTTTCTAGACATCCATGGATAATATTTTGGACAAACTCTTCTTTTGTCGATTGTTAAGCACATGCTTCTCCTTGTTTCACCATAAACCAGTATTTTACATTAAAGTTAAAACTTGAATGAGAAAAAATCCAAAGATCTGGGGGAACAAATCTGTATTTTCGATAAGACTCGCTACTTTTGTACACGTCTTCTCTGAAGAAGTAACAGGAAATTGATGAGGTACTGAATTAGCAATAAAAGTGGTTCAAACAAAATAGTAAAGAATACCTGGACTCTTAGAGGAACCAAATAATCACTATTCACCTTCAGGAGTAGATCTAAAAAGATATAGTGGTGTCTCCCACTCTACCGTTGTACCATGAGAAATGTTGTTGTCACACTAACAACCAGAAGCCACACAACAAATAAAAGAAATAAACATGCAACAATTCATCACGACCATATAACACTACTTTCACAACAAAAAAGAAGAATAATAAAATACAAGAGAGGGGCAAACATATTACCCTTACCTCAACAAAATCATGCATCACATCTTCTAGGTATCTCGAAGAATCCTTCACTACTCTATTTCCGTCAAATTATATTTGAGTCTCTGCGTACGGCGTAATCAAGCTCGATACCTAAATGTGTACAAATTAGTTTTTCTAGCAAGAAAGCACTGTGTCAATTATAAGAATGGGTACAAGTTTAAGGAAAAAGGAATTGTTTCTTCTGCAATGAAAAACAAAAAGGATTGTATTCGTCTAATATTACATCTAACAAGAAAAACGACAGCCGCAACAAATCAAGCTTTGATATTTGATATGTTCCAGAGAACTGGATATGCCCTTGCTATGTATTAATATTTTGAAAGGTAAATAGCCTGGACTATGCCCTGATACATCAATAGAAAAGCACTGGTAGAAAACGAAAAGCAAAAAATGACAAACGCTTATCTAGAAAATAAAAACCATTTTGAGTGCTTGAGTTCATATTTCTTTTTTTTCTAACTCTCAGATTCCAAATAAAGTGCCAAAGATCAAATGGATCTTAAAATTGCAGACTAAGAACAAAATGGGAGGCCTAAGCACTTCAAACAAGACAAGACAGTTTCTAGAGACGACATAGATTGCAGAAACGACTTTTGCACCTACATAGAAACCATAATTTCTTTCTAAAATGCAACTTCTTCCTGATCTTTTTTTCCTTGAAATTGACTTAAACATGCACGGATTCCCACCAGAAAAAAGAATTTTCACGAGTAGGGGTAAGGCTGCGCACACATGACCCTCCGCAGCCCCTTGTGGGGATTGCATGGTGGTTCCATTCACCAAAAATATAGAGCAAATAAAAAAAACCCGTGTATTGCGATAGGGAAGCAATTACCAGCTAAAAATATGTGAATTCCCCCCCCCCCCCCCAAAAAAAAAAAAAACTCTATTGTGTAATTAACAGAGAAAAGGCACTAATTTGATTTCGTTTTTCATAAGTACAGACAAATGCAGCCACTGTTTGCTGATTTTTCAAGTCTACAATTAGTTCTCAGAACCAATCCTACTCGTACAATTCAAGACACTTATCTAGAAAGAGAAAAGAAATGCCAGAATCAAGAACTTCCTTGGTTTTGATCCCTGAAACCAGTAAGGGAAGGAGAATACCAATTAAGATCACCCTTCCGACGGTGAATATTAAGAATTGGGTGTACGCACCAGCAACATATTCGTCAAAAATAAAAGGGTTTATCAGCTAGTAGTTGACGTCATTGACTTTTGATATCTCGAAATATAATTACCTTCAAGTCGCAAAACTATCTAATTACAAATACGCTAGCATAAATTTACACAACAGCAACATACCCAAGCACCAATCCCACAAGTGGGTTCTGGACCTGGTGGTCTAACCACGAAACAGAGAAGAAAGAGAAAAAAAGATTCAGCAAACAGCCTAAAAATTTCCTAAGTTACCGGCAATCTGATTTCTTCTTTAGAGGAATCCTTTGCATCAATCGCCTGTTTGTTACCGAAAAGGTAACTTCATCTTACTTCTGCATTCAAACACACCCTGGACATCCTCTGCAGCACCTGCAGGCATACCATTAGTGGAATATTAAACTACTTCGTTAAGAGACTCGCATAATGGAATAAACTTCTTTTTTTTTAATTACAAGGGAAACCCGGCATCCGCTGCCGTTTGGTGCGCACCAGGGTAAAACCCCGCGCCTATGCAATCGCTCGCAAACCCCATAGAGAAAGTAACCAGCACTAAGCCAACCTGGTGCGACGACTCGACCCAAAAGGCAAACCCTTGCTTTCCGCTGGCTAAGGGCTTCCGAACTTAACACCTCCAATATGGAATGTCCCAAGCGCAAACCACTAGATAAACCTAGTATGATTATAATAGAGACATTGCCACTAAAAAATTGAATCAATTAAGAAACCATTAATAATATGAAGCAGAAAGACAAAAGGTCTTGGAGGATACAATGGAGGTCTCAGGTTCAAAAGATTATGACCTAAGGCCCGTATAAAGTTTCTGACTTTTTACGCTGAGATATAGATTTGCCACTAAAAAAGATCCAATCAATAAGAAAAAATTAGATATCCTGAAGCAGAATGACAAAATTCTTTTGGAGATAAGAACGGAGTGTCAGTTTAAAAGATTTGATTAAGGCCCTTATAAGGTCGACTTTATTGACAGTAATAATACTTAAGTTCTGGTATTGAAACCTTAACAGCACGTTCAGATTAGAGTCAATTTATTCCAAAAATTAAGAATGTATGTCATATGCTCTTTCTGCGTATCTTTCACAGCAACATTTAAAACTCTTTGTAATTGCAATACACTAGGCTATGGCCTAGAAACCACTACTGGTTAATAATCCAATTGGATCAGTACCAAGTCCATCCTTAATGCTGTTTAGCCATTCAATTATGAAAAATGCATTCCATGCACCCAAGGGTTGTCCTACTGGTCCATAAGTGGACAGGGAATCGGGAGGAGCCAACATTAGTGAATTGATTTTCTTCCGTATGCCTCAAGCCTGGTGGGCAGAGTACCTGATACCCTCACCATACATTTCCTGGTTATAGCAGCAGGTACCCAGTGGACTTAATGAGGTGCGTGTTTCACATACTTTTTGTGAGTCTAGATTAAAATATGCCTCGTGACAGAAGCAGGGCTCAGAGAAATCTGGGAAGCTATGATAAAGCTCTACATGACTCAGTAAGATTTATGCAAAATCATAGCCATTAAAAATTGGAAGCTTCCTGTAAAGACTACCATATTTCCGCAACTACATGCCTCATGCCTGTGAGATCTTTTATAATTTTTTAAGGTAAAACTATCTTTCGAACTGCAACAACACTATTCTCAATTGTAACGAGCGCCAGATGAATGTGATATACCAGTGCACAACTAAGCTAACCAAATGAGGAGGACAAGGTTCCGACACTCACCAAAGGATGGAAGGAAAGGAGAACTATGTGGTGAGTCAAAGGTCATTATAGTTTACCTCTATCGTGCCGTTTGTTCATCTTTTGTTGACAGACTCAGCTGGCCTAGGCCCGATACAAACACCTTCAATAGGCAACCACATATTCAGTCTCAGTCTCTCAAATAGAATGAGCATCAGGAAATCATCAGGACGTGGTAGTAATCTTAAATTAACGTTCCATCACCACCTAGGGTCCAGTACATGGACATCAATCTAACACAATCATTCTTTGGGAAACTTCAATTTCTACCGGTAATCCATAAAAGGAAACTTACGGCAAGAGAGTGATATTTCAATGTGCAAATTAAGACACTAATCATCAATCTGTCATCAATTCAACACTACTTGCCACATACCAAATTTCTATAACAATTCAGGTCACATTCATTCAAATACTAACGGGATTTCCTCTTAAAGGTAACATGGGATAACCAATAGACAATCAATCCACTACGCCTCATTGTAAACGACTTGTCTCTAGATCAAGATAAAATCTTCCAATGGATGACAATTAATCAATCACAAACCGTGTCACAAACGAAAACTAGTTGTTGCAGTACATAAATCAATCTATATCCATCCCACTCTATGGCTCCATTCATTCAACTACTAACGACATGGCCCATACATAGGCAACTTCAACAAGGGAAAAACTCTATATCATATGGACTTGCATATAAACAATGGGGGTGTTTTCAATCAATCAACTAATGGATCAATCTGTTGGTTTCGTTGGTTTTGTGTGTGGGGTGTGTTGTGTTGTTATTTTGTTGTTGGTGTTTTTTTTTTTTTTTTGTGGGTTTGTTGTGGTTTTTTATTTTTTTTGTTTATTTGTTTTTTGTTTTTTTTGTTTTTTTTTTTTTTTGGTTTTTTTGTTGTATGTTTAGGGGTGTGTTGGTGTTTTTTTTTCTTTTTTCTCCTGTTTGATTTTTTTTTTTTCTTCTCTTTCTTTTTTTGTCTCGGTGATTTTGTTGTTTATGTTCTTTGTCTTCTTTTTGTTTTTTTTTTTTTCTTTGTTAGTGTCTTCTTGTGTGTTTTTTTTAGTTGACCGTTGTTTTGTGCATTTTTTGTCTGTTTTGTTGTTATAGTTTTTTTTTTGTTGGGTGTATCTTTGTTTATGTTTTAGTGTTTTTTTTCTTTTTTAAGCCTTATTTTGTTTTCCGCCGGTTGTTTTGCATGGTGTCTGCTCCCCTTGCTTTATTTCTCATTTATTGTGTGTTTTTTTTTCTTTTTTATTTTAGGTTTTTTTTTGTGTATGTTTTTTTGTTTTTGGTGGGTTCTTGGTTTTTTTTATTGGGTTTTTGGGGTCCCCCCGTCTTCTTTCCCCCCCACGCCCCCCCCCGGCCGCCCCAACCCCCCACCCCCCCCCCCCCCCCCCCCCTCCCCCCCCCCCCCCCCCCCCCCCCCCCCCCCCCCCCCCCCCCACCCCCCCCCCCCCCCCCCCCCCCGCCCCCCCCCCCCCCCCCGCCCCCCCCCCCCCCCCCCCCCCCCACCCCCCCCCCCGCCCCCTCCCCCCCCGCGGCCCCCCCAAACAAAAAACTGGGGTTTAAATTAAAAAGTCAACATAATGATAATGGCTCAGATATGTAAAATCACCTGAAGCAATTCCAGTTGTGGTCTCTAAGGTTAACGAAAGTGACCCCCAGGAATCCGATGCAAGCGACCCCCCACAAAGCCGAACCCGTTTTACCCCCTTCTTCTTTCGGACAATTTCCCCGCAGTATTGATTCCCGCTACCCATTGAAGGGCATTCGGAGATGGAGAAACTTTTGTGTTAGGGGCGACAACTGTTTTCAGGAGTATTGGAGAAGCGAGACTGAAGGAGAAAAAGTGCGTTTGATAAGTGAAGTGGGGTTGTGGGTGTGGGTTCTGGAAATTAATGAAGAAAAAAGGTAGAGAAGTGAGAGGAGAATGTTTAGAGCGAATACTATGGTGGTGTAAGGAACGAAGAAGAGGGGACATGGCGGATTGAAAAGAGCAAATGGTGTTGTGTTGACAAGAGCCTGTTTCTTGAGAAGAAAGAAGTGATTTGCTTGGCTCTAACGACGACGCTTTTATTTTTCTTTTAATAAGAAATAACTTTTCCTTCACCTATATAATATATATAGACGGAGTAAATAATGTTGCAAATCTTTAACTTTAAATTAAATAAAAAGTTTCTAAATGGTGTAATATTTATATAATTTTGAATTGGAGATCAAACCTTTTTTATGATTAACGTCTAGTTTATTTAATCAGAAATTTTTAAAAAGCAAAAAGTGTTTATTAGAAAAGTAAAGATTTTTATGTAGCGTTTGAAGAAATAATATTTTTTTAGTAGATTAGAAATGTTTTCCGTATATCTATAAAAAATAAAAAAGTGGTAGTTCCAACAAAAGCACTTTGAAAAAGTTTGATCACTTTTAATTAGAACAAGATGGTATTTTAATGTTCTACAAAGTCAAATAGTTTTAAAAGAAAGTTTTATTATAAACTTAAACGGTGATTTTATGTATTAACATTATTTCTACTTATATAATATTGCTTAATCTATTGACAGTTTGAAATAGGTTTTTATTTTTACTGTTTTTTTAAATTTTAGCAATAGTATTTGAATTTTATTCATTTTGGATCATGTTGAAATCCGGCTCGTGGCGGATTTGTGCTTATTTATAAAATTTTGTAAGTTGTTAATATGAAATCCAAATTTATCTTATAGTCTGCATGAGCTGTAGGTTATCCATTAATTTTAGTAATATCAACTGTGTTGTGGGTTTTGAAACGACGAGTCACTCACTTCATAAGTTTTTAATTAAAATTTTATAATACCAACAATATTATATGATATTACTAATGCCAAATATTTCGAGTATACTAAAGTAATTTTCTAAACATAAAAGTATATATATAATATATCAATTTAAACATGACATGCTTGAATTAAATAAATATATTAAATGAACCACCCAACCTTTTTTGTGTATATCATTAATCTAGCTAAATAGAAATTAAACTTGTAATTTTATATTTGATGATTTAATTAGGCTTTGAATATGAATTTCGTCTTGTATTTACTTCGTTCTACATTAATTTTATTTTTAAATTATTTCATATGACACATGGCCGCCCGAAATCCACACTCCTGGACCTCACTAACCCGCCGACATGTTCCTTGGGCCGAGTTAAAAAGTCTTATTTTTTGATGGGCTCGAAAAAATTTGTCCAATCAACTAAATTAATGATTGGGTCTGGTTTTTTTGCTCAACGGATCGCACCCCGTATAAAACGGCATTAAAAAAGGAGATAAACTTCTATTTACATTGAGAAAATAAAATAATTTACATTGATAATATTCCTAATCAATATACTTTTATATTTATCCGTTTTAAACAATGTTGACACTTGTACATTTCATAAAATAAAAATATTAATATCAGTTAAATCGAATGTAAGATTCATTTGAGTTGCAACCATCCCAATCCAATTCTGTATGTATGAACGTAGATTAAGTAAGTTTTTTGTTACACATAAAAGTTCATATATTTATAAGAAGGTTATACTTTAGTACTGACTTCCCATTTTTTTTAACTCTAGGTATCTATCATCAAGTTTTTTATAATAATACAAGTTAATTAAATTACATTTTAATTGATATGTTGTGAAAATAAATTTTTTTTTCGAGACTCTATTTAAATCAACTCGTTATTTTTTAATTAAAAATTTACTTTTATCAATGCAATAAAAATGATACAAAAGAAGCAGTCATTACAATTACATTTCTGATCTAATTTTGATTTTTTTTTGAGCTCCGTTAATCAAATTTGTCAATCTTTTATTCAAATTCACTTTTATATCGGCCATAAAGAAAAAAATACTCACATTATTAAAATTACAATTTTAATTGATTTGATGCAAAATACTTTTTAAAATTCCTGTTACAGAGTTGTTTTTTATCTAAGAAGTCAAACGTCAATTTATTATCCATAAATAAAAAAAAAGATAGCAGCTTAATTACATTACTTTTAATTGATATGATTGGGAAAATAATTTTTTCTGAAGGCTGTATTATAATCAAAAGTTTTATCTTTAATTTAAACCCAACCCACTTTTTATGGCGAATAAAGCAAGAAAAAAAAAGTAATCATCAAGGAACTTCTTTGATCGTTTTTCACTCCACGTCATAAAAATTGCAGAATTCAATATCTAAAGCCCCTTCTTCAAAACTAGCCGTTTACAAAGATTTATAGCATCTTCAGCAAGTCCAAAATCCTTCAAAGATCTCTCAATTACTTTAGTTTCCTTTCTCTCAATTTCTTTCTCTATTCTCTGCACATCCGATTTTCTTACCTTTCTTGGGGTATCACTATGGCGTTTCTTCTACAATCCCCTTCTCCCATTCTGCGAGACCCGGTCCGCCTCCTCATTCAAGAACATCTACAACACAGAAAAAGTTTCACCGCAACCCTTTTTCACGACCTCACTTCTTCATTCAACCCAAAAGTAATTCAACCCCTTTACTCCCGCCAATAGCCCTGGCCGGTAATTTTTCCCCCTTCTTTTACTCAAATTTCTTGATTTTGCAATGTTTTCAAGATTACTTAATTTTACTTCTTTTTTTTCTATGCGATTCGGCTAGAAGGGTGGTGTAATCCAGGTAAAGAAGGTTTATCATGGGTAATGAAGAGAAGGAGGAGAATGAATCTAAAGCAGCGAAACTGAAATCACCTGCGAAGGGTGCAAATAATTGCATTTCTCCGACTATTTCAGCTTCTTCCAAATTGCTAATCTCCCCTAAAAAGAAAATCTGGTGGAAAGAAACTATCCCTTTTATGACTTCAATCACCTTCTCTTTCCTGACGGTAAGCTACATGCTTTTCCTTCAAATTCCTGAAGAAATTAATCACAACTTTGAAGGAACTGAGAATGTTATGGAGCCTAAAGAGATTGTTCATGTTGAGGGTCTTCCTCCAGTTACCAAAGCTCCGAAAAAGGTAACATTTTCGGAGGTTCCTTCGAATTGCAACAATGCATATGAATCCCTTTCTGATACTGTAACCATGGATTCTGATATTTGCAATGATGAATCACTGGTTTCTCCTGCAATAGCCCCACTAGATGCTGATCCCTCTTTACCTCCATATGACCCTAAAACCAATTACCTATCTCCAAGGCCTCAGTTTCTTCACTACAAACCCAACCCAATGATTGAAGTTTTACTCAGTAAAGGAAAAGGAATGGATGTAGGAGAAGCAAAGAAGCTAGATGACATCTTCTTGTCTGAGTTACTGTCTGAAAACTTGTCAGACATAGATGGCAGTGAGAGTTCTCTTACTGAAGATTCACTGAAAGAATCTGATGGTTCTTCTTCAGAAGAGATGTTAATAGAAGAGGAAGAGGAGCCTAAAGTTTCTGTTGCTGCAATACCTGTTGCTGAGGAAACTGCTGAACCTGCTCTACCTGTTGCTGAGGACATTTCTGAAGCAAAAATGAGAGCAAAACCTAGGTCTTTATCAATATCAAAGTTCTTTTCTCTGCTCTTGGTACTCGTAATTGCTTTCTTATCAATCTCAGTTACTGATTCTCCTATACTTGCTACTCCTGGGACTGTAGACTTAAGTTTCTCTAATCTCAGCATACCATCAGATATTCCAGTCTTGGCTAAGGTTAATAGTTACTTTAAGCAATATTCAGGTGAAGCAATTTCTTATTTCTCAAAGTTGATTAGTGACCTCGGTAAGGTAGATTACCCGCAGCCTTTAAAATTTGCAAACTTGACTGATCTAGCAGAGAGTAGCAGCATGTATCATGGATATTTGAAAGGTAGTACTAGTAGTGAGAAATTAGATATAGAGATTGAACCAATTGAATTGGAAGAGGATGATGTAGAGTTTGAAACTGAGACTTGTGAGGAAGATTTTCAAATGGACAGTGACTTAGATGATGACGATGAAGTGGAAATTGAAGAAGCGCATGGCTTGGATATTGAAGAAGCTGAAGTAAATGATTCTGATAGCTTAGAAGAAAAGGATTTAGAACAAAGTCAGCATGACTTGGTGGAAACTGAAGAAGTTTCTGTTGTCATAGCTGAGGGGAATGTAGCTGATAAATCAGAAAGGATTTTAGACCAAGGGCTTACAACTTCTGATGTTCAGCTTGAGTTGGATGAATCCGATTCTTACATTGCTGATAATGCTATCAGTACTGATGCTAAACATGAGTCGGTGAACGGCAATCCTGAAATCTTAGTGAAAGATGATTCTGCTCTCGAAGAAGCCCAAACTGTGGAAATAATGCAGTCTCGAATTGATAGAAATGATGTAGCTAATGTTGGAGCATATCAGATACTGGGAATTTCCTCTCTTGCACTGAGTCTGCTTGCTGCTACAGTTTTCTATGTGAAGAGAAGTGATAATACTATGCATCCAGTAGTAGTTCATGCTGATCAAGTCCCAAGTAAGAAATGTGCAACACACCAAGTTGTCAAGGAGAAGTATTTCTCTCAAAATTGGCCCACAAAAATCGATGTCACGGGAGAGTCTTGTCCCTCATAAATGAGCAGCTTTCAGATAAGTTCATCTTATAGCAAGAAAGACCTCAGATCAGAGAACGATGAGGCTCAAAGCATTGAGAAAAAAATGAGGAAGAGTAACAAAAAAGAGTCCTTGACCGCATCTGAGTTCTCAATGGTTCACCTTCTTATGGAAGTTTCATTACATATGAAACGATTCCTATCAAGCATGTGAGTGTTTATGACTTGGTATATTTAAATACCCAAATTTGTTCTCTTACTGATATATTTTCTGGTTTTTCATTGTGAAACTTTAGGCAAGTGGAGGAGAAGAAGTCATCACCCCTGTAAGGCGCTCGAGCAGAATTAGAAGCCATGTCATTTCTCCATGAAGATTTTGAAGTCATGTCACCGCTGCATTGACAACTGAAGAAAAATGCTCTTTTTGCTTCTCAGCAAATGAGTTCTTTGGCCATAACTACTGACTTTATTGAAGTGATTCAAGTGTGATTTTTAGTATGTTAATGTTTTTATCAGTTAGCTGATTTTTCTTTCTGCTAGTGAAACTTTCTGCATGCTGCCTCAGTTTGTTGAATCCTTTCTTAGTTGAGGATTTCCTGTGGCTTGTGTATATCTACTTGCTTCTATGAATTTGATCATTGGCTTCATCATTTACTCCTCCAAGGACACAGAAATAGCTCTGAAACAGTTCACAGTATGCACAACTATAGGGAGGATAAGGTTAATTCATAATTGATTCTTGAGATTCTATGTGTGTCACGTAAATTAGGACATAGAGAGTATTATATATTATTTGAAGATTACTATAGGAAGCATGTTACCTTTGAACCTTTTTGGAACATTGCATTTTTTTTTACATAATTTCTGCACTATTTTTGTATTTTCTGCATAATTTTTGCACTTGTGCATAATTTCAGCACAAATTTTGCACATCTTATTATATGTTTGCACAATTTTTTATGTGTTATTTTTTACATTTTATTACATAATTTTTACATGTCTTTATTAATAGTTTTTTATTGCACAATTTTTTTTTGATTTTACGTGATTCATAGCGATTAATCTTTTTCGTATGGAATGTGGATCATTTTCTTCAGCGGCGGTGTTCACAAATAGCAACTTGTTATGTTAAGGGTATCCAAAATAGATTATTTAATCATTTCGTATATCATTTTACTTGTATATATGCTAATTTTTTTTCCGACAGTATGTAACTACGCCATTGAATTTCTCCCTCGAAATTATGATCGTAACTTATGTTGTTTGATCCTTTTTATATGAGTATTTTTATCTTTTGTCAAATATTAATTCATCTTATGTCACGTTATTCGTAATTGCATAGATGTCAACATGTTTTTCTCGTGTGAATTCTCCTGACAATTATTTTTTTTCATTATCATTAACCATTACGTTCATTTTCACGTGACTTGTGATATATTATTTGGCGATCGATTTTTTTGTATGATTACTTTATTTCACTTGTCAAATAATATCCCACCTCACTAAATGACATATCATCATCACGTTATTTACGATCACCTAAGTGACAACATATTTTTTCTCGTGTGAATTCCTTGATCAATTTTTTTTCATTTTATTAATCAATACGCTCATTTCAACATGATAACTTATCTGACAGATAATCTTTTCTTATATCTCCCAAATACCATTAGTGTAATAAAACAACAATTCATATTCACAACCAAATTGATCCTTTTCTGTTATAATAAAATCATAATGGACAAAATTATTTTATGTGATTCACAATAACTTAGATTCTAGTTTTTACAAAAACAAAACAAAAAAATCTGTGAAGAAAAATATTGTTAAAAAATTTAATGTCACATTATATGTTTTAACCCAACATCAAATTGAAATTCAAAAACAACATATCAAAACTCACTTTCATTTTGAAATGTCAAAATTTAATTTAATTTTATCATCCACTAAGAGTTTATCTTTTAAATTTACAAGGACATTATAATATCCTGATCATAGTCAAATTAACATCATAAAATTAAAGAAAATTTTCAAAATAATAATTATTAATATACATCCCAAGGAATAAGAAGACTAAAATAAACGAAAAGAATACTCATAAATTATGCACACGGTTTTTTGGGGCTCTTTTAGAAAAAATTACTTAAAGTTTTCAAAATTACAAAACAGGTTACATCTTGATATAGTTCTTATGGATTTCCCTGGAGAATAAAAATATAATTAAATTTTTTCAATCAAGCATAAAAATTTCAACCTTAATTTTAATTATAATTCAAAAATCAATATATTAAAACACTTCTTTCACTTTCATTTTTAAAGGCTCTTTTTTTTTTATTATGTGAAATATGTTTTTTATTATATTCAGGTTTACTTATAAATTAATAGATATTTTATTATATCTAACATCATAAGATTTAAAAGTATTTTAAATAAATAACCATGTAATATTTATCTAGTTAAAATGAAGACACCTAAATAAAAGAAAAGAACACAAGTATGTGCACGTTTGATTTATAGTAGATGAATAAAAATGAGAGATTATAATTACTAATAATAAACGTAGACGATGACCATTTTTTTGAATTATGTAGCAATAAATTTTTATCCTTCTATTAAATAATTGAGTTAGATTCTAAATTTAAAGACATTTTATTATAATACAAATTGGTTTAACTATGCATCATAAATTTAAAAAGGAATTTAAAGACAATACACATATTCCTCTGGTGAAAGAGACACTAAAATAAAAGAAATAAAATAAGATATGTATACGATTAATTTATAGTGGTGTAAATAAAAAAAAGGTAAAAAAAATTTGTTGTGCTTAAAATAAAGGACATACGTCTAGATATGATTAAATTAATTTAAAAAATATCAATTACCATTAATTTTTAGTTAGCCAATTTATTAATCAAATAACACATATTCAACACTCAATTCGATTCTCGGGAAATGACACATTTATTTTATTATTGACTAATAATAGCTAATCAGTAACATTTGCTTTTGAGCAATATTTTTCTAACATTTATTTTCTCATATCACTTTACTTGTCACAAGGTTAAACTTAATATTCTATAAGGAAGATAATTATTTATATAAATATTTTAACAAGTTATCTTCTATTAATATGTCCTGAAATTTTTTTTGAATATATATTTTAATGGCTGCGGGTAAAACATGATAAAGTGCCAAGTCAAAAAAGAAAAATATATTTAGAAATTATTAGTGACAAACAAAAGTGAACGGAGAAATATCCAAAATCACAAAATCAATAACAACACATATTTCATTGTCGCGTTAACTCATTAATAGGTTTGTTTGCGAAATATTTTCTTTGTGTGAAACACTTTTTTTTACCTGACAAATATAACTCTAAAATAATTATACGCCCCCACATCATTACGATAAATTATCTGGAGATAAAGTTCGGTGGGTGAAATATTTTTCTCTAATGAAAAATATTACCCTACCTTAATTAAAAACAAAGTCATTTTCAAGTTAATTATGATAGATGTCTGATGATCGATTTTTTCGGTTGTTGGTGTAGTAGTACATATTTTGTATTGGTCTAATATTACACCTTATAAAGGACATATCATTATCACGTGATTCGTAATGCTTTGAGCTATCAAATATTTTTTCTCGTGGAATCCCGCGATAAAAAATTTATTTTAATTAACCAATACGTTCATTTCACGTGACTTTATGCTAAATTTTGTGATGGTACTGGTCCTTTTCAGGTGAATATTTCTTTTCCGCTTAACTATTATTACTCACTTTACTAAAACGTCACATTATTATCACGTTTATTTTTACTACGTTACATTAGTTTTAATCTCCTGTGACATTCCGATTAAAAAAAAATTCATTTGCATTAACCAATACCATCATTTTCACGTTACAAACTATTCTAACATAATTTTTTTAATATGTCAATATCAGTACAGTAAATAAACGACAGATACACACTCACGTGATATGTAATATCTTGTCTGCCAATATATTCGTTTTCATGAAATATTTCTTTGTCTATCAAAATATTATCAATAAATATTACTAATGGTCCCATTGTCATCACATTATTTTTATTCACATAATCGTCAGTTTTATCTTGTGAGAACTTTTCTAACAAAAATTTATTCATCTGCAATTAAACCAATACAAATTATTTCACGCGTTGACAACTTGTCAATCCAAATATAAGTACGGTAAATAAAACGGACAATACACACTCATTGATAGGTTAATATCATATCTGTTTCAAATATATTTTTGCATGTAATATTGCCTTTCATTCTATCAAAATATCATTAATAAATATACTGAACAACTATTGTCACTAGGTTATTCTGATCACGTAATTGCTGATTTTATCTCGTGTGATTTTCTCAACAAAAATTTGTCCACTGGCATTAACCCAAATACAACCATTTCACGTGAACACTTATATGACAAAATTCTTTTCTTATGTCTGTCAAATATCAAGACAATATATAAAAACAAAATAAACACTCACATGTCAATGCATTTTTTCATTTAAATACTTTTTCTTTCATCTATCAAAAATATCACTAATAAATATTCTATTACCACACATCATCAAACACGTTATCTTGATCATGTAACTGTCAATTTTATTCGTGTGACTTCCTCGATAAAATTGTCCATCAACATTAATCAATACAATTTAATTTTCACGTTGAAAATTATCTGACAGAATATTTTTTTATATAGAACAATATCAGTACAGTAAATAAACGGCCAATACACAATCACAGTCAATAATAATTTTTTCATGAAAATATTTTTTTCATCTATCAACATATCATAATACATATAATAAATGACATGTCCGTACGTTATTCTTGATCAGGTAACATCTGTCGTGTTATTTCATGTGACTTCTTAATAAAATTTGTTAATATGAATTAACCAATACACCATTTTTCACGTGACAACTTACTAACAAACATCTTTTCGTATTGTCTGTTTCAGATACTAGTAAGTAAAATAAATGACCAAATTATTGTAATATCTTGTTCAATCAATTATATTTTTTTTCATTAAATATTTTTCTTTCACCATCAAAATATCATTATATAAATATTTACGAAACGACAGATGGACAACAGTTATCATGATCAAGTTATTGACAGTTTACTCGTGTGACTTTCCCAATAATTTATTCAATGTATGAACCAATAAACCATTTTTTACATGACGACTTTCTGACAGAATTTTTCTTAAAATCTTTCAAAATATCAGTAGAGTAAATAAACGACCAAATCTCATTACAGATATGTAGGATCCTATTGTTCAAATGTTTTTTATGTAAATATTTTCTTTTCATCTATCAAAATAATCATATAATATTACTAAACAACACATTGTCATCAGGTTATTTGATCACGTTAATTGCTGGTTTTATTCGTGTGAATTTTATCGACAAAAATTGTCCATCGGCTATTACACAAATACAGCAATATTCACCGTGACAAACTTATCTGGACAGAATCTTTCTTATATCTGTCAAAACAATCAGATATAAACAACAAATAAACACTCAACGATCAAGTATTTTGTTTCCCAGGCTAAATACTTTCTTTTCATCTATCAAAAATCATTAATAAAGATTACTAAAAGGACAAATCATCAACACAGTTATCGTGATCATGTAACATGTCCAATTTTATTGGGTTGACTTCCCTCGACAAAATTTCTCCATCGAGCATTAATCAATACAATTTAATTTCACGTGAAAAATTAGCTGACCGAATATATTTTTATATCTACTAAATATCAGCTATAATAAATAAAAACAACAAAGACACACTTACATAATCTGGGAAGATCCTCCATTGTAATTATATAATTTTGTTTCATGAAAAGATTTTCTTTTCATCCTCAAACATACCACTAAAAATATTAGTGAATGACACATTAGTCGCACTTATTTTAATCAGGTGAGCTGTCAGTTTATCTCTTGTGACTTTCTTGATAAATTTGTTCATCTGCATTAACAAATACAATCATTTTTAATGCTTATATTTATTCAATATCAGTACATAAATTAAATGATGACATACACACTCATATGATCTGTAAGATTTCGAGGCTATGTCAATATATTCTTTTTATGTAAAAATATTTTTCTTTCCATCTATCAAATATCATTAATAAATATTACTAAATGACACATTGTCAACATGTACTCTGATCACGTAACTGTCAGCTTTATTTCGTGTGGACTTCTTGAAAAATTTGTTTCATCTATATGCATCAATACGATCATTTAATGTGACAATTATCTGATATAAATTTTTTTTATATCTGTCAAAAATATCAACAAAGTAAAAAAATGATAAATATACGTGACATGATTTGTAATAATTTTTATCTCTTAAAAATCATTAATAATATATAATATATAATATCTTTGAACAAATTTAAGGCAAATAAATTTTTTTCCTGCTTTTAGTTCTTGGTATTTTCTTTTTATAAACAGAGTATAGTATATACATGTAAATTGAGATAATTATGTTTAACTTAATTATTTTAATCTAATTAAATGACACATATTCTAATTAGTTCAATCTAACGCTCATTAATAACACAATTATTATTACTTGACAATAATAACTTATAAGTGATCTGTTTTTGAGTGAGTAGTTATTTCGTCACATTTTACACACTAATTTAATTTTACTTGTTATAATTATATTTGATTATTATCTATTAAAAAAAATAATGATATAAGCATTTTTCCCATGTATTCTCTAAAAAAGATTATTTGGAAAAATGATTTCAAAAAATAAGTATTTAAGTTGATGGCAAAAATATATTTTTTCTATGTCTTTTCTTGATATGTCCAAAAGTGATATGTTAAAAAAAAAAAAAGAATTAAAAATAAAGCGACAAACTAAAAGTGAACGAGGGAGTGTAAAATTATCAACCCACACTCAATTAATGAAAACATTTAGTTATTATCGCTGACTCATATTAGCTTATCTAAGAATATATTTTTGGTCCTTTTTTTTCAACTTGAAAATATCAAACGGCAACATTGATTGTACACGTTTTCGGAGATAAATTTATATTGGCGAAAAACATTCTTGTGTGGTGAATATTTTTCTCCCCATGAAATATAACCCAGTTTATTAAACAATATATTCATTTTCATGTGACATTGATGATTAGTTATGTGACAATGATATTTGTCGTGTGAGTACCTACTCTTTTTGTACGTGTCAAATATTATCCAACTATTTAAATGATATCTCATTATAATGGCTCTTATTCGTAATCCTAACTGTCAATTATAATTTTTTGCGGCGAATACCTCGGATCAATTTTTCATTTTTTATTAACCAATAGGTTTCATTTTCACGTGATTTAGAAAAATTATTGGCACAATTGTCTCTCGTGTTAATATTTTCTTTCATTTATCTAATATAACCCACTTGACTAAATGCACAACATCATCACATTATTCTGAAACACATAACTGTCAATTTTATCTATTATGATTTTTCTGTGTAAACAAAATTTATTTCATCTTGTATAATTTAAATCTAATCATTCTATGTGACAACTTATAATACAATTTTTTTTTCAAATATTCTGTAAATATTAGCATTATAAAAAAACGGACAAATAGACACTCACCATATTTATTTATCATATCTGTCAACATATATTTTTTGTTCATATAAAAATATTGTGGCATTGCGGACTTGTATAGCTTACTTGGTTTAATAGATTTTTTTACGTGAATTATTTTTCTTCAATTATCAAAACATATTTCAATTTAATTAAACCGAACATTATTATCACGGATTTATTAATAACTTATTAGGCATAAATTAATTACATAGGGGCTATAGGAACATTTTACTTTTTAATTCTTTTGAAACTTTTTATTTGTTATTTGTATTTGTTGCCACCAACTTTGCAACATCTTATAATATTCTTGCAAATGTTTTTTAGTAATATTTTCAACCATGTATATTACATACTTCTCGCATGTGTCTTGTTTGTAGTTTATTTTTGCACAATTTTAATTTATTCACTACATTAATTCATGATAGATTATTTGAGGAGAAATTTTATGGGTTGAATATTTTTTTCCCACAAAATATGGTCCTACCTCATTAAAACCACATATTCATTCTATGATGATTTTATGGCGATTGATTTTTTTTTTATGTGAGTAGTTTTTTCTTATATTATTTTATTAGTTAAACGACAGATTATTATCCCATATTAGTTATAATTATTCTAGATGGCAATCTTGTTTCTAGTGTGAATTTTTTTGTCAATTTTTTTCATTTTCCTTCATTTATTAATATCTTCATTTTCACGTGACTTATGATAAATATTGACATGGATATTTTTCGTATGAATATTTCTAACTGGTTTCCAAATATTAGTCTCACCTTTACTAAATGATATATCATCATCAGTGTATTCATGGTGCCCTAGATGTTAGCATTATTTTTTTCTTGTGTGAATCCCCGATTAATTTTTTTCATTTTCTTTAATCAAAATTACAACTCTGATCAATGACAACTCACCCAACAGAGAATCTTTCGAATATCTCTCAAATGTCCCTACTGTAATAAAACATATATTTCAAATCACACCTTTTGGCGTTATATAAAATTATAATGGATATAATTATTATGTGAATAATAATAACTTATCTAATTAATAATAATTTATCTAGTGCAATGAATTGTTAGGTGATTTTAGCTCTTACAAAACATATAGTGTGAACGATAAAAAATTGTTAAGAATTTTAATGTCACATAATATATTTTAACCGAAACTTTTAATTAAAATTCAAAATCAACATATCAATCCAGCGCTTTCCCTTTCATTTATAAATGTCAATATCTTTCATGAATATGAAAAAATCAAATAATTGTTATCATGTTTGCCTTCTAGACTTAAAGACAGTTTATAATATCATAAGCATTTAGATTACATCATAGGATTTTAAAAGTAATTTTTAAAATAAAGCTAGGTATCCAGGGAATGAAGACTCTAAAATCGAATGATATGAATTAGATTATAGATTATGTACAACTTATTTTGGGGTTTCTTTAGAAAAGAAATGGACTTCTGGACAAAAAGAAAAGAAAAAGAAAGAGGATGACTTTCAATGGATAAAGGTAGGTTCAAAAATTTGAGGACAATTACGTTTTTAATTAGGTTTTTAATCTAATTAAATGACACTATTTAATTAATCCAGATTAAAAGATCCATTTATTATTACTGGATTTAATGCTAACTTATATGGTGACGAATTTTTTACGTTGATATTTTTCTCTAATTTGATCATCACCTCAAACTCAATAAACCAGATATATTCTTGATCGGTGATTTGAAATAACTTATTTTTACGAAGATTTTTTTTACCCACCTCATAAATATCGCACCCTATCTCCAATTAAGACACACTCATGTATCAAAAAAATTTGTGGTAGATTATCTGGGCGATAAATATTTATGTTGGAAATATTTTCCACAAAAAATATAAACCCTACCTCACTTAATTTTTGTGCGAGTTTATTTTTCCTTTCCTGTGGGATATTTTTTCGCCAATGAAATATAATCTATCTTATTAAAATTCATTTACATTTCTTTCACGTGGATTATGATAGACTAGGTGACGATTGATTTTTTTCGTTGTTGAGTATGTAGTTTTCACATTGTCAAATATAGTCACCTATTTAAACGAACATAACTATCCACGTTTATTCGGCATTGTCTAGCTGTTCAATATGATGGTTCTCGGTGTGAGACCCCGATTAATTTTTTCACTTTGCATCAACCAACACGTCCATTTCCATGCGACTTATAAAAAATTATCTGGCACTTGATCTTTTCGTGCGAAGACTTTTATCAACTTTATCTAAAAATTCCTCACTTACAAACTACACAAATCAACACGTTAATTTTTGTTCATGTAACTGTCAATTTTTATTCGTAGTGATTTCTTCCCGCATTAATCAGTGATCAATATTCCATTCTCGGAAATGTCTACCGTTCGGGGGTACTAAACATAACGTATGGCGTAAAAATCATTGATCCAGTACCCGGCACATTAATCGCATCATGCATGCTCTTATGACCGCGGTCCTTACTCTGCCAGTGAAATCGCTTTGAAAGACTCGCCAGGTGCTAGGCCTTCGCTAGTCTGATTACTTAAATGAGCGTATTACTACTGAGGATGCAACTAAACACATCAAGCTAGCCGCTATCCACTCCTCATACACAAGCAGCGGCCTTTTCAGTCCTTTCTAGACAAGGCATAGGACCCTAGAGCAGAACAAGGATACCAGGTAGGGAGAGAGATGTTATTTGGTGCCGACGACGTAGGGCCATTACTCATTTCAAGATGAAGGGTGGGGGAATACGTAGTAATATCGCAGCCGGGATGCGGCGGAGACTAGAAAGGTTGGGGGGTTACGGCGCTTTTGTAGAAAGAAATTGGGGATAGGTAAAAAGTTGAACAAAGGATGATCAAAGGTCCAATCCACACTTAATTAATGACAATATTTATTATCGCGTGACTAATAATAGGCTTATCCGAGATATATATTTTTTATGGTTTTTCTTTTTTTCCACTTTTAAATATGAAACGACACTTTCATATCACACGTGTCGTGAGGAAATTATATAACGACAAATCTTTCCTTGTGGATTATTTTTCTCCAGATGATATATAAATCAATCTTATTGAACAAAGACATTCATTTTCACGTGACTTATGATAGACGGTGTTTGTAACGACTGATCTTTTTCGTGTGAGCACGTATGTTTTTGCATTGGTCAAATATATCCACCTATTTAAAGACACAATCACGATCACACATTATACGTAATTGCCAACCTGATAATATGATTGTGTCTCTTGGAATACTCCAAATTAATATTCATTTCATTCAAAAAATATATTCATTTGCCACGTGACTTATATAAATATCGGGCAAGCGTATCCAAGTTTCGTGCGAAATATTTATATGCCACTTAGCGAGATTTGTCCCGCACGTTGACGAAAAAACACTTTTTTTTTTTTTTTGGTCTCCCCAACCAATATAGCCACGTCATTTTGTATCATGGAACTGTCAATGTATCTCGTGTGATTCTCCTTGATCAAATTATTCACCCGCATTAATCAGTATAATCATTTCACGTAACAACTACCATATAGAGAATCTTTTTATACCCGTAAAATATCTATATTATAACAAAAGACGACAAATGACGGCTACAGGATTGTGTATCTGTCTGTACTATATATTTTCTTTTCATGTAAATATTTTCTTTTCTACTATAAAAAAATTTGTTTAGGAATAAGTGATAGTAAAAGGAACGGAGTGATGATCAAATATCACCACACACTTAATTAAACGGACACATATTCATTATCCGTGACTCTAATTGTTATCCATCGATATTTTTTTTATGTTTTTCTTTTTTTTCCACTTGAATATCGCACACGACATTTTCATTATCCACACGTTCGTGATGAATTATTTATGGCGACAAATCCTTTCTACGTGGATATTTTTTCGAATGAAAATATAAACAATCTTATTTCAAACAATATATTTATTTTCACGTGACTTATGATAGGACTGTGACGATTTTGATTGCTTGTTGCGTGCGAGTACGTATTTTTATGCACTTGGCAAATATTATCCATCTATTTAGTGACACATCACTAGCACATTATTAGAAATTTTCCTAGCTGGGGGGATATCAATAGAATTTTTCTAGTGTGAAACCCCCGATATTAATTATTATTTTTCATTTTCATCAACCATACGTTCATTTTCCACTTACTTATGATAAAAATTGGCTTAATTCTTTTCGTGCAAATATTTTCCATTCCACTTATCTAAACATTACCTCACCTAAACTAAACGACCACCAAAAAATATCAGCACGTTATTTTATCTTATAACTGTCAATTTATTCGTGTGTGATTCCGTGGACAAAATTTATTCATATTCATAATCAGTACAATCATTTCACTTAACAAACTTATAATATAGAAAATCTTTTTCTAGACTTGTAAAATATCATATTATAAAAACGGACAAGTTGATGCTAACACGATTTGTGATATAGTCTGTTATCAGAGGAGATCTAGGAATTAGGGTCATGGGGTGCCAAGCAAGGCGGGCGGGGGGTCCACATGATATTTAATCTGGATGCACGGCACTTTATTAACTTCAAAAAATTTAAGTGTATAATGTATACTATCGTGAGAAAAAACTGACATAAAGTAAGGTATTATCAAACGTGCAACCATATTAAAGAGAAGAATGCCCTTGTTTAGTTGGTTTAAATGCCAGAAAAAAACCATGGTGAGGTGATACGAGTAGTTTCTTATTTTCATTATTTTATTTTAAGTTTAGCTTATAAATCATATGAAGCCATTAGTACCACCAAATACTACATTATTCTTTTAATTGTAGATAAAAATTGTGTAACTACATTAAATAAGATAGTATTGATGTTGTGTCAAAATCTTCAAATATTAGATGCTCTAATTCTCAAGTAAACTAATCAGACTAAATTTAATTTTAGATTCAAGGATAATTATTAGTCTGTAGCTGAACGGGAGAGCGGGAGTTTGAGCGGACGGACGGAGCATGTGATGGTTTTAATTAATGACAACCTTTATGTTCAAAAGTTTAAGGAGTTTCAAACGGTTGAAGAAATGAACGAAAATATTTTTTATATATTTAATCATGTAAAAAAAAAGCAAAGAGTTCAAATTAAATAGAGTTACAAAATAATTATTAATTATACTTAATAAGAAGTAATAAGTAAAAAAAAACTCAACAAAAGAAGGAAAAATGTGCTTATAGTTAAAAAAAGAAAACGATGATGCCTGCGGTTAAAAGGAAAAATTAAAACAAAAACAATGCTGCTACTAGAATCATCTTTTGATTGAGGGAATGCAAAAACTGGCTGATCTACCATTTTTTTTTTTTTGTTTGCGCCAAGAATGCATTTGTTCTCTGGTGGCAAGGTTTATTTATCCATATGTTGTACAGGAAAACTTCCTATTAATATAGAGTTTTCGTCGAAGGTTCGTGGGTGGGTAAGCACCCAGCGGACTATACTAGATCTGTCCCTGTCGGTTACCAGTATATCTTTTTCATGTAAAAATATTTCTTTTTTCTATAAAAATGTTCTTTAATATATATATAAATATATGATCAATATAATCATTCACGTGACAATATCATATGAGAAAAACTCTTTTTTTTAATCTGTTCAAATTTGTAGACATATTATAAAAAAAACGACAAAAAGACCACTCACATGATATTTGATATACTGCTGTCAACATATATTTTTTTCATGTAAATTGTGACATGCGATTGGATGACTTAGTGGTGATTTGATTTTTTCGTTGAATATTTATTCTTCAACCTATCAAATATCACTTCGAATTTAAGTAAATGAATTTTTATTTCGCATGATTATAGTAATTATTAGGCAATTATAACAAAATTAATTAAATCAGGATCATATTATACAGAACATTTACTTAAGATTATTTTGAAACTTTTTTTTATTTTTCTATATAATGTTACATGCTTTTTGTATGTATGTATATTTGTATTTGTTGGAACCAAATTTCGCCCATCCTATTATATTTTTGCACAATTTTTTATGTGATTTTTTACATTTTTATTACATTAATTTTTGCATGTGTTTTTTTTTTTGTCATTTGGTTTTTGACATTTTACATATTTTTAACATGATAGATTCATTTGACGTAAATTTTTTTTCATGTGATAGTGTTCTATCACGAAAATATGGTTCAATTCATCAAATAACCATTCCATTCCATGTACTTTTGGACGATGATTTTTTTTAGGTGAGTATTTTTTTCTCTTGTTGAATATTATCTCATCTCATTAAAAAAATGACATTAATATCATGTTATTCGTTATTGGTCTAGATATCAATCTGTTTTTTTTCGTTGTGAATCCTATTTTATTTTTTTCATTTTCATTAACAATACCTTCATTTTCACGTGACTTATGATAGAGTATTTGATGATTGATCTTTTTCGTTATGAATATTTTTTTCACTTCGTCAATATAAATCTCACTTACTAAATGATATATCATCACAACGTTATTCACGGTGACCTAGATGTTTAGCATGTTTTTTTTTCGGTGAATTCCTTATTCAATTTTTTTTCATTTTCTTTAATTAATTACACTCGTTTTTTACATGACAAACTACCGACAAGGAGAATCTTTTCGGTATAATCTCTCAAATACCCCTACAATATTAAAACGTTAATCCACAACACACCCTTTTACGTTATAATAATTATAATTAGACAATATTATTTATGTGATAGAACTATCTAATAATTGAATCTTTATGTGATTTTAGCTCTTACAAAAAAAGTGTGAAGAATAAATTGTTAACAAACTTTAATGTCAACATAATATATTTCAACTAATGTACAAATGAAATTTAAAATAAAGATATCAATCCAGCTCTTTCACTTTCATTTATAAAACTTTATTAAATGTTCAATAATCTTTACGATATCAATAATGTTATTCTATTTGCTTAAAAATAAAAATCATAACAAAAAATAACGAACGGAGGGAATATATCATTGGCATGTTTAAAATTAGCATCATAAAATTTAAAGTATCATTTTGAAAAAATAAGGATCAAATTATCCATGAAAAAAAGACAACTAAAATAAAAGAAAAAATACAAGTTATGTTTACACGGATGGATGGAGTAGTGTGAACAAAGAGTTTTTTATTTTTTATCTTGAAAAAAAGTGACTTTTCATATGATAAAAAATGAATTAGACTATGATATACAACTTAAATTTATGATGATAATTTAAATAGGCATTTTGAATCAAAACTAAATGACACATATTCATTGAATTCAATGTCCTATCATCGTTAAATTATACATTATACTGGACCAATAATAATTGCTTAGGTGACCATTTGTTCTTGAAATATGTAAAATAAATAATGTTTTCTTCATTTAATAAATAGTGAGTTTACTTAATTATAGTTTTTAAAAGACATTTTATTATAATTATGGAACATATTTAAATTAAAACATCATAAAGTTTAAAAGCATACACCAATGTAATAACAATAATATTTATTTAGTGAAATGAAAACAACTACATAAAAACATTAATTTATGCATAGGATTGATTATAAATAGTGTAAATAAAGATGGAAATTTATTTTTGCGCTTCTAAAAAAAAGACAGACTTTTCATATGATGAATGAGTTTTAAATATCACATATAAATTAAATTTTAGAACAATTAAACTCTATTTAGCCATTTTAATCCAATGTAATACAAAGATTCTATAATTCAACCCTCCCCTCATTAAATGACACATTATCATACTTGACTAATCATAACTTGACTAGGTGACCTTTTTTAAGTAGTATTTCTCTCGCATTTATCACTATATACAATTTTTATTTATTACAATTTGACTTGATATACTCATTAAAAAATAATTATATATTAATTCAAATACTTACCAAAATTATTCTCGATTAAATGATATCTTGAAAAATAATTTAGAAAATAAAATTTAAGTTGATGGTAAAATATGAAGTTTATTTATCTTTTCATTAATATGTAAAAAGTGTTAAAAAAAAATGTTTTAGGAATAAATGAAAAATTAAGTGAACGAAGGGTGTATCAAATATCACCTCACATTAATTAACAATACATATTCATTATTTGCGTGACTTATAATAGCTTATTCATCGATTATATATATTGTGTTTTTTTACACCTGGAAAATATCAAACAAAAACACATTCGTAGCACATGTTTCGTGAGAAATGTATGGCGACAATCCCTTCTTGTGTGAAATATGTTTCCCAATGAAATATAACCCGATCTAATTAATTAATACATTCATTTCACGTTTCGGACATATGATAGAGTGTGTCACGATTGATTTTTTTCGTTTATGAACATGTCTCTTTTTGCATTGTTTCAATTATCCACTTATTTAAAAACAATACATCACTAATTACGTTATTCGTAATTGCTTACTGTTAGTATGATTGTTCTGTGTGAATTATCCGATTAATTTTTTTTCATTTTTATTAACTAATACGTTAATTCCATTGCGGACTTGTAAAAAAGATGTATTTGACAATTGAGCCTTTTCGTGCGAATTATTTTCTTTCACTTATCTAAAAACAATACTCAGCTACTAAACGACACAACATCAGCACGTTATTTTTTACTCATGAACTGTCAATTTTATCTTATGTGATTCTCCTGACCAAAGTTATTCATCCACATTATCAGTACTGGCATTTTACGTAACTACTTACCATTAAATAGAATCTTTTTTACCATTAATTATAAAAAAAAAAAAAAAAAAGGACAAACTGGACTGACACTCACATGATTTGTGATATAATGTTATTTAAACACATCACTATAACGTTTATTCATTAATTTGCCTAGCTGTTAGTATGGATCTCGGTTGTAGAATACCCCGATTAATTTTTTTTTCATTTTCATTCACCAATACGTTCATTTTTCATGTGACTTATAATAAAGTATCTTGGCATTGATTCATTCGTGCGAATATTTCTATCCACTTATAAAAATTAACTCAGCTTACTAAACGACCAAAATTAGCAGTTTATTTTTATCATGTATCTGCAATTTATATCTCGTGTGTCTCCCCCCCATGACAAAATTTATTCTATCATCATTAATTCAGTACCGTCATTTTCACGTAACTACTTACAATAAAGAGAAATTTTTTATACCCGTAAATCGTAATTATAAAAAAAGGACAAACTTCTGAAAACTCACATGATTTGGTATATCGTGTGTTACTTAACTACGGGATCACACAATCATGTTATTCGTAATTGCCTAGATGTTAGTATGATTTTCTCGTGTTAATATCTCGATAATTTGTTTTCATTACATGAACCATACGTTCATTTTTCATGTGACTTATAATAAAAGTATCTAGCAATGATCATTTGGCGACTATTTTCTATCATTATCTAACATGCCTCAGCTGTACTACATGATTACAACATTAGCACGTAAAGTGTTATAATGTATATGTCACTTTTATCTCGTATGGATTCTCCTTGAACAAAAAATTATTCATCCGGATTTAATCTAGTACCGTGTTTTCACGTAACTAATACTATAAGAGAAAAATTTTTTATACCCATAATTATAAAAAAGACAAACTGACTGACACTCACATGATTTGTGATATCGGTTATTGAAACGATACTCACTCCAGTTATTCGAATGCCTAGCTGTTAGGATTTGGGATTTTTCTCGTATGAATACCCCGATTAATTTTTTTTCATTTCATTAAACCAATCGTTCATTTTTCATGTGACTATAATAAAGTAATGATATGGATCATTTAGTGCGAATTATTGCTATCCAATTATCTAACATTAACTCAGCTACTAAACGACCACAACATTAGCACGTTATTTTTTATTCATGTATCTGTCAATTTTATCTCATGTGATTTCACTGACAAAATTATTCATCCGAGATATTAATCAGTACCGTATTTTACGTAACTACTTACCATAAGAGCAACTTTTTTGTTTGCCCATTAAGTATTAAAAAATGACAAATTGACTGACACGACATTATTTGTTGAATAGCGTGCTATTTAAACGATACATCATATCACATTATTCGTAAATTGCCTAACTGTTAGGATGATTTTTCTCGTATTGAATATTCCCGATTAATTTTTTTTCATTTTCATTAACCATACATTCCATTTTTCATGTGATTTATAATAAGTATCTGACAATGATCATTTTCGTGGAAATTTCGATCATTAATCTAACATTATCGCAGTTACTAAACGACAAAACATTAGCACGTTATTGTTATTCATGTACGTTAATTTTATCTCGTGTGTTCTAATGATAAAATTTTATTCATCGCATATAATCAGTAACGTCATTTCACGTAACTAATTTAACATAAAGCGGAATTTTTATATACTCATAATTTAAAAAAAAACAACAAATGACTGACAGACACATGATTATGATATCATGTTATTTCAACAATGTATCCACTATCACGTTATTCGTCAATTGGCCTAGATGTAGTATGGATTTTCTCGTGTGAATACCCTGATTTTTTTATTTTCCATTACTCAATACGTTCATTTTCATGGGACTTAAATAAAGTATCTGTCAAATTGATATTTTCCGCGAATATTTTCATCCATTATCTAACATTACCTCAACCTTACTAAATGACACAACATTAGCACGTTCTTTTTTCATGTTCATTTGTCATGTATCTTGTGTGATTCTCCCTGACAAAATTATTCATCCGCATTAATCAGAACGTCATTTTCACATGACTATTACCATAAAGAGAACTTTTATATGCGTAATTGATTGAAAACGATTAAAAACTTACAACTCACATGATTTGTGGATGGATTTGTTAGCATGTATTTTTTTGCATGTAAATTTTCTTCTTCTATTAAAATATTCATAAAAATAAAAGATATAATGTGTAATTTCGAAAAAAAAATTACAAGTCTCAATCTAATAGTTTTTCTGCATTTAAATTTAATAATTTCATTTTATGAAAATAGATATAATTATTAAAATTGTGATTGCAAACGATAAAACTTACTGCACTCACGTATTTGTGATGAATCTGTTAACAGATATTTTTTTCCGTGGAATTTTTTGTCTTCTATTTTTTTAAAATATCATTCATTAAATATAATACTGTGATAATATTAAAAAAAAAAATTACAAATTATATAATATTTTTCTGCATTTAATTATTTGATAATCATTTATGAAAAAGATAAAATTATTAAATATTTGATGGAAAAACGATAAACGTACTTCACTCACGGATTGTGTGATGAATCTGTTAAAATATATTTTTTTTCACGTGAACTTTTTTTGTTTCTATTAACATATCATTAATGAATAATAATGTATAAGATTCAAAAAAATTACAAATTCCTATTAATATTTTTCTGCATTTAATTATTGAGAATTTCAATTTTATCGCAAATAGATATAATATTAAATATTTTGATTGAAAAACAGATAAAACTTACTGCACTCACGTGATTGTGATGAAATCTGTTAAAAATTATCTTTTTTTTCACGTGAACTTTTTTGGTTTTTGCTTCTATTAAAATATCATTAATGAATATATAATATATAATATTCGAAAAAAATTACCCAATGTCTATTATATTATTCGATCTTAATTATTTGATAATTTCTTTTATGAAAAAAAGATATACTATTAAATATTTGATTTTGAAACGATAAAACTTACTGCACTCACGTGATGATTTGTGAGGAATCTGTTAACATATAATTTTTTTTCACGTGAACTTTTTTGTCTTATATTAAAAATATCATTATGGAAATATAATGTATAATATTCGAAAAAAAAAAATACAAATTTCTATAAATATTTTATGCATTTTAATATGATAATTTCATTTTATGAAACTAGAATAATTATAAATATTTTGATTGAAACGAGTAAATTACTGCAATCACATGATTTGTGTTTGAGTCTTGTTAACATATATTTTTTTCATGTAAATTTTTTTTATTCTATTAAAATCTCATTATAAATATATAAGGTATAATGTTAAATTTTTTTTTACAAATTCAATTAATATCGGTTCTGCATCTTAATTATTTAATAATTTGGTTTTAGAAAATTGATATTATTATTAAAATATTGATTAAAAAAAAACAAGAAAAGAGTAAACAAAGGAAGTATAATAGTGTTGCTCCCCCCAAGCCCAATACCCAGTGTAATAAAATCACCCAGTGGCAACAAGATAGGCGAAAGGGTTTTTTCCTTTTCGTTAAAGAGGGCTTCTTCTTCTCCTGAAGCTCACTGTCTTCTCCTCTTTACACTTACAAATACAAATGCGTGTCTACAATTTCTTTTTCTTGTTACATAGTGAATCACAAAAAAAAAATGTAAAAAAATGTTCCTATGTGATCGATGTTAGGTTTTTGTTATGCGTGTATGTGTAGAGAGTTAAAAAACCATGGCTGCCACCGTTCAAGGCGATCCGTTATCCAGTTGGAACCACCGGTGCCGGAAATATCGATGGCCTCTAATAGCGTTCTTGCTGACTTATGTACAGAGGACAAATCCTAAGGTTCTTTGATTTTTCTTCTCTTCGTTCAATTTTGTTTGTGAAAATAGTGGAGTTGGAACAGTAAAGGTAATCTTGATGTTGTTGTTAGTCATTTGTTTGAATTGGTTGAGGATGGAGTGAAGAACACGACATGATTTTGATGTCTTAGGAATTGAGGACTGTTCACGATTTTAGTTCTTGGTACATCTTGAGTGATTCTTGATTTTTTTTTGATATAAAAAGTTTCGTTCTTGAGTTTCCTTTCTCAATTTCAACAGAAAGTCTTGGTAAAGAGTCTTTCTTTCTTTGTGCTGGCTGTTAATCGTTGAATGGTGAGGAGGAAGTGGAACCATAAGTTTTATATTGTTTAGGACTGATGGAATTAAAGAAGTACATAAGACAGAGATTTAGTTTTTGGTTATATTCTTGAGTTCTTTTCTGATTTTTTTGCTAAAGAGTTATTTTCTTGATTTTCTTTCCTTCAATTTAACAGGAGTCTTGGATAGAGTTATTGAAAAATTCATCTTTGGTTCTTCTAGATTTTTTTTGGTTAAAATGTAAAGTTCTTTTCTTGTTTTCCTTCCCCAATTTAACAGGAAGCATTCACTTGAGTTAGTTTTCCTGAATTTTCCGTTCCTAAATTTAAATAGGAGTCTTGGAACAGTTATCTGAAACATTGTACCATAGAAAAAAGAGATTGAAATAGAAGAAAAGGAGGACCGCTAATTACTTTGGGCAACATTTATTTTATTGAATGAGTGGAAGAAGACCAGTAATTTTAATTTTAAAATATCCTAAAGTCTTAATTCTGTTCCGCCGTAGATAGAGGAAAGTGAGGGATCAGAGGGATGCTATTTTTTTATCTAACACATCGTTTATTATTTTTTTTATTTTTGAAATTGGGTTATATTGTTTTTTTAAAATCCAGTTTGGTATCAGACACGACATAGAAGTGACTGTCACTGTTCTGGTAAAGATTCCTTTATAGGTTCGTGTTAATTATGTTACTTATCTTTCCCCTCCATCAACAGAGAGATGGATAGGTCAGGGAATTTAAATTATATCATCATGTTAGAGAAACTTTTTGGTTTAAATAATCTCGTGAATACAAAGTTTTGTGTTAGTGTGTTTTCATCACTTTTCCTGTTATTTTTCTTTTGTTTTCTTTCTATGAAGGGTTGCAGAGCAGCCTTTTGACGTGGGTTTCATTGTCTTATACATAGAACCTTGGTTTTTGCCGAATGTTGCTGTTTTTGGTGTTGGAGTTTGGAATGCTATCTCTTTGATTCTTTCAGTCTTCCTGTTCCTCTTCTAAAAGTTCTCTTTTTAAATACTTGAGTGCTTTTAAACATTCCAGAATCTCCATTTATTCTCTCTGGTAGGATGGGGCTTGCATTGGACTTTTGAGGCGGCTTGTGAGAAGAAAGCTCGTGATCTTAGTGGAGAAGCTTTTGTCGTTTTATGATCATCTATATGAAACGTGTTACACATCTCTTGATAGTAATGAAGTTTCTGAAAACTGGGAGCATTGAGGGCTATGACGATGCTAATGATGTCCCATCAGCGAAAAATGATCAAAGTGGCAAAATTCTCCAATAATGCGCGTTTTGCTTTGAAACAAAGACGTGATCCTGAAATCTTGGTCCTCTTGCTAGTAAAAGTCTTGGTCCACCTAGCTAGATCTGGTGGTGCAATGACTGAGATGAGTGGAAAAAGTCAGGGTGTTGTCTTTGTAACATGGTGATACTTCAGAGACTTGGATTGGCTGACATCAGGGATCTCAATTCTGTACATATTTTCAGGTAAAAGTTGCACTAGAATGGCTCCGTGAGAAAGAATTGAGTATCGTCGCTTTGCCTGCTGTCTTCATATTGAAGGTATAATTAACATGTTTCTTCATGATTTGTCTTGTATAAGCGGGAAACTTTAAAAGCTAGGTTTATTCTTCATCCTACATGATGAGAAAACTTTGATTAAATCATAGTGCTATAGACTTGACAGCTGAATTTCTCAAAATATTAGATTGTATCCTAAAGGTTAACTGAGTGTTTTTTTTCTAACACATATTGTAGCATCCAAATTATAAAACAATAGATAAATAATGTTGATCAATTGGGAAGGTACTGATGTTCAATACTCAATATCTATGTTACTTTGCGGAAGAGTAGAGAGTAGGTTATTTAAATGAAATTTTGTTGCTAGGGAATAACTGCATGTATTCTAGGCCAAATAGTTTGCTGCTACTTTTCAATTGTTTAAAAAAAAAAAATAGGATTTTCCTGCTACTCAGAGATTTTTAAAGTTGTCTAGTAATATAGTTACGAAAGAAGTCATTATTTCTACAAATTCAAATTCATATCCAACTGTTTAAATAGAAACAGTAGCCCACCATTTAATCTCAAGTGTCTAAGCGTATAGTTTGGAGTTTCTTAATAGTCCAGCCGCCCAAATTTCTATCTTTATTTGTTGGTAGGTTAGGTAAGTTAATTTATAAAACTATGAAACCCAACTATGTCAAGCATGTGTCTTTCACATGATTTAGATTTTAGATTTTCATTGTTTCCCAATAGCAAATCTATATTTCAGCCTAATGATTCCCCCCCACCCCCCACCCCACAACCACAACAATTCTAGTTCCCCTCAGTATCATACACTCATAGCATATTGAATTCCCAATTCCATATATGAGCTATGGGACTTGTTGATGCTGTCCCCGTTTCAATCTCTTATTTTTTAAAATTTAGGAAATGGCAGGAAAATGCTTCAAACCGTCTTCACTGTTCACGTGCCGGTGTTTGTTATGGATGCTATTTGGGTTGCTTTGAGGGATCCAACATTGGCTGTCCCAGGGAGAAGGCGTTGAGGAATTGGTGCCTGCCTTTGTGTATTGAAAGCGTGAGACCACGATGGCGTGTCAGGGGTAGTATGCATACTTTCTTCTCCTCCTTCTAATTTTGCAGAAATTTCCCATTAACATTTTATAAATCTAAAGAATTGTACAGTCACCAAATATCTGATCCTAGGCATTCTTACTCTTAAATACGGTTCCACAGGTATTATCGAATGTTTGAGGCACCCAAGAGGGATTGGGGGAGAAATGCGCCTGTTTCAAGATACATGGATTCTCTTCTCGCAGTCGGGGAGCTTACTAAGGTTGCTATATATAAAATGGCATTACATTATTTATTAATTATAGGGAAGATTTCACAGCTCTTTTGCTTGTGTTAATTGCTTTTGTTTGTGATCTTGCTGAATGTCTGAGAAACTGGATACTATCTCAGTTTTGGCTAGAGATAAGAGATTTTTGGAAGTTTGTGTTTTTGGACATGCATTTTGCTTGAAAAATAATTTTTGTTTTGTTAATGGAAGTCCCTAAAAACCACAGAACTTCAAAAATTTTTTTGAAGATAATTTTCCAAATTAGACCAAATCTATGGTGTGAATGCAGCTTAAAATCTCTGGTTATAGCAGTGAGGATTTTTAAGTACTTAGGCTGATGACATTACACGTGTGATTTCGGGTGAGGTGAAATGTTTACCACTATAAGGAGGGAAAGAAACTCCCAGGTTTACAAACCATATACCAAACGGTGTCTACTACCTACTTGTCTTATAGCAATGAATCTAGAATGCATTCGTGATCTATAGTCTGGATTATATCTGGGGGGTTTCCTGGGGGTTTTCAGCAGTAATTTGTAAAAGATATTTCTTTTTGCATTCACTGGTATCTCTTTTATCAGTTTTCGCTAGTTAGATGGTGTAATTGACAGCCTCCTCTATTGAGCTTGGATTAGTGGTCAAGTTTTTAGATATGTCTTGTTACTTTGTTGGTGCAAAATATTCATACTTATAGCAATTTCAGTTATGATTGGGCCCGTGGGGGATTATAATGCCCTTCAGAACAGGCGCGAGTTAGTGTCTTCTTTCAGTATATGAAAGCCGTAACACTGTCCACATGACTAGTTCAAAATTCGATTATCAGAAATAAAAAGAAGGAATAAGTTTAAAGAATATAGAACTTCAAAAGTAAAATGGAGGTCCTTTATCTTTAGAAGTTTGTGTTACTTCTTAGCTAGTATTACTCTTAATCTTGCAAGATCTTGGGTTGCAGTAGTAGAGCATGAGATATCAGATGTAGGTACGAGTGGTTGAGTAGTAGGAGCTTTATATACAGTTGATTGGACACTTTAAAAAATAGTCTTTGAAGTGAAGTTGTAGTTGTATTTGGACGTATATCTCACTTTTTGCCCCCCCCAAAAAGTTGAAGTTCAATGGAGTTGAAAAAAAACATTCACTGATTCAAACTGGAAAACTCATCTTTATAAACTAACAAAAAAATAATCCAATGCATAACAAACCACCACAATGTTTGGAAATACTTTGGGAAGAGGTTTAAAAACTTCAAGTCAAAGATTCTAGGTAGTTGTTAGTTTGTGACAGAGCAGTTTGCCTGTCTCTGAGGTGCAGTGGGGTTGAAAGGAAGTATAGGGAGGGATAGCGGACAGAAGAGGTGGTGATCGAGGGTACCTCTGCTTAGCTATGGAGGGACAGTTTCTATTTGACTGTATTGCCATGTAGTAGTTATGCTTAAATGTCCATGATACGTTAGTTCGCACGTTATGTGTTTTTTTTGTGGTCTCCTTCACCAAAGATATTGTAATATGTTCACATCACATGCCATTGGAATTGGAACCAATATATCTCGCTTGTATATGATAAGAGCTAATTAGTCATCAAAATGTGTAGGAAACAAGGGGAGTTCATGAGTCAAGATACAGGGAGGTGCTGAATGAAATTGTTCTAAGATACCTGGAGCACCGAGATAGCCTAGTTCGCCTCAGCTAAACTCATTACTTCTCGAAGTGCCCATTTCCTGCGTGATCGATTTGTGGACTAACTATTTACCGGTTTGTGGATTTCAACTTCATTTTAGTGATTTAATCTGCATTTTTAACTGGAAATTCAAGATGAATAGGTTTTCATCTTCAATGATGACTACGGTAACCTCCAAGTTTGTTTGATTTTACTTCTACAGGATATGCATGAATCATATACTTCAGTCCTCAAAATACTGCCGAAGTGCCAGTGGGTTTCATGACTTCTGGGGGAGAGGCAGGGCTCTGGATGGTGAAATTATCAACTATTGCCGAAATACCTCTCACTTGCGATGATGCGGTTGTATGTTATAGATGTATTGCAGATGTACTGTTTTTTGGTGTTGGATAATAAAGGCAAATGTATTCATCAGCTTTAAGGCTATCTAGAAACATTCAAAAGATGTGCCAAAAATTAAAACAAGGAAGAGTAAAAATTGGAAAAGAAATCTAAATATCACAAAAAGCACCTATAAAAATCTACTCCGTTATCTATACACCACCGTCTTTACACCAAAGAGATAATGGATGAAACAGTGTCTTTGACGTTGAACAGGATTGGTAATATCCCCAAAAATGTCATTGTGTCTTTTTTTCCAAATTAACCACCATATAAATGATGGGTATTACTTCCAATTTATCTAGTCTTTCTTCACCATAGAAAGGAATGGGGACACCAGACATTTACATAAGTGGAAAGGAATAGGACCGATTTTTGATCAGTAATCCGGCCAGGCCACCACGAAGATTATATCTCTTTCTGAGCTTTCTAATTGTCTAGTTTCCTCTATGTTTTTCCACACTCCCTCCCAATTTCCCAACTCTCTATGACTATTACTCAGTGGCGGCCTAGATAAGTAGTTAGGAAATTCTCATTCTGCACCCTAGAATGTTAGCTGAACTCTAATTTGTGGTACTTCTTTTACTAGGAAAGTACTTACTTTCCACCTGTTGATAGCAGAAAGAAACACTAAAAGGACTACTAACACACTTGAGTAGCTAAGGTTGTCCTGCCTAGCCTCACAGAAAATAACAGTATCATCTGCATACAACAAGTGAAGTATCTGTAATTCATCCCTTGAGTGATTGCCCTATTTTTGGAAACTTCGGGGGAAAACCAATTGGTCTGATTAACCATTGTGTCAATTTTAGAGTCCCTATATATTTATACTTTTGCTACCAACCTAGATGTAGCTTGTAATTTAGCCTTCATGTTTTTTCCATGAATCAATACAAATGTTACCTTATAAAGAAAAGGTTTATAGATACCTTTTCCAAGTATTTCGAATCCCAAATTCTGACATCGTTGCGAGTGGGGGGGGGATCTCGTCGCATTCCGGAAAACTGCCTACCAGCCTTCTTCTGGAGGGATCTCTGTCACGATAACTTCTTTGCTGCTAGATCTGTTTTTGGGGATGTTCAAGTTCTGCTATTTGTTCTGTGTATCACATTATTTTAAATCCCTGCATTACTTTCTCCCAAGTACACTCATCATATTTGTGTTGTAATTGAATTTTTTTCGTCCGTTGCGTAATTAGTAAAATTTTCAATTTTCTAATAGTCTTATAAGCTTCATTTTAAATGCGTTTTATGGAAGAATGATGACCAATTGTATTCTTCAGTAACTTGCAAAGATTGAAATAAATATGCAATGTTTTTTGATGACCTATAAATATTGCAATTTATTTCGATTCATTGCAGTTGCTGAAGAATCCAAATCGGTCATTATCTTCCAGAAAACAAACAATATTTATTGAAACTTTTAAAGGCAATAAATCATGTGACGGATCTGAAGCCTCCTTTAATATTACGCACAAACAACACTAGACTCCTCTGCTTAGGTCCGCCTCTCATTATGAGACTGTCACTCTCCTCATTTAATACCAGATTCCAGAGTTGATGTGGTTTGTAGGTCATATGATTTCCCCCCATTAATCTGGAAATAGATCTATTCATCCTTCCGGCAAGATATATAAGAGAAAGATTTACAGGATTAAGAAGGGAAAGGTGGATCCGATGAAAGTAGTTGCCGGAATTGGAAGTAGTACAAGAAGTTAAGAAAGTAAACCCCATTTATACAGTCCCCAGAGTTCTTTGATATTTGAATTTGGGATGTTATTTTTGTATCCTCAGATTCTACTATACGATTTCAGAAGTAAGGTCTGCATTATTTGCACTTAATCTTAATCATTAAGATCTCATTGAAGTCTTGTTTTTAAGGCCCCCTGAAATTAATCATTTTAGTGCATTGTTTTTCTTATTTTACAACACTTAATGGGTTGAATGATTATTGTCATTAAGAACAAAGATGACAGACATCAATCTACTTTCACCCACCACCCACAACTACCCATTCAAATAGATTACCGTATCAATTCACCGCCGTTAGCTATCGATATCACTCCACTTCTAATTCTAAGTGGCCACCTCATCCACTGTTAACTACTTACTACCAACCACTTATACATATGATACTACCCACAATCCACCACTTATCAGTCAACACTATCCCAAAATGACACACACAATTCAACCATCGGTTAATCATTACCACCCAATTATCAATACAATTTTAAAATATTTATTGATATACATATTAGATCAATTAGTATTTTATTTGAATTTTGGATTAATTATTTATTTACTTCCAAATGTTGAAAAAAAACTGTCTTAACAATTTATTTAAACATTCTGATCTTAATGTAAAATCTTAATAATTAGGATGTATTCATATTTAGATCTCTAATCTTAAATATACAATCTAAATATTGTATGCGCATTCAGTATCTTAATAAACAAGTGAGATTGGATAGAATCCATAGGTTTAATTAAACGAATTGGATGACCTTAAGCGGTCCGACTTTATAAGGCAAAGCTCCATTCTCCAGACTCTTGATCTTGCAGCTTGGACTGCGGTACGGTTTCAGTTCTTTTATGGGGAAGTTCTTTTTTCTGTGTTGATTATATAAAAAGAAGTTATAAATAACTGAAAAGGTTCTCTCTGAGTTGGAGCAGAATTTTAATGGAAACTGTTTCTTGTGTGGTGTTGCCAAGGGTAACATAGGTATTTTCTGTTTTGCAGCATTCCCACATTTTGTTGTAGGTTCTTTCTGTAACATGCATATGCGTAAGCAATAATCCTGACAGGTGAAATTGTTTTCTCTCAGATCGCTCCCCGTAGAGCAGACCCTCAATGAGGCTCTAGCATTGTGTTGGAAATAGTTTGCAAAAGCAGGGACCAACCATGGGAGCTAATGTTCGTGGTTCTCTTGGATCCTATGTTTTCTGCTGGGCTTTCCGTAACACGGTGGTTCATGGATTACTAACCGAAAGGTTCTCCCTGAGTTTGACGCGAACTTTCATGGAGGGTTCTTTGGTATGGTGTATGCTCAAGTGTAACATGTGTTTTTTGTCTCAGCATTCCACCCCAACCTTTGTTGCGCCACTTTCAGAATCGGCTGCTTGAATGTATATAGCGGATCCTTTCAAATCTAATCATGAATGTCAAGACAATCAGCTTGCTTGAGCGAGGGGCATACTTGCTACCGTTACCCCTCAAGTACCAGAACTGAGGGTTCTGCGTTAGTTCACTTTCTTTGCAAACTTTTGCTCGTTTTATTTCAAGGTTTGTCGTCTATTTGTGTGCACGTATTTCTTTTATTGACAGTTCAGTGTGATAGTGCATTTTTGGGGTTACAGGGCCATGATTCTTCTTGAGTTTGCAGGAGTATGTTGTTGTTATAATTAGAAGATGAGGATGGAGCTACACGGGAAAGGATTGCTGCGCTGTGGTGTTGTGTTGCTGCAAACTAATAGCAAATCTGTTTGGCAATGTTCTTCTACCCAGTTTAGTCCTAGTAGAATCAATCGCGCTAGTGGGAAAGCGAGTCGACTTGTTGCTTGAGAGTTGCTTCTGAAAAGTGTCTTTGGTTATTATATATATCACTGGTTTATCAATTAGTAATTATATGGATTACTCAAATAGGTGCCTGTAAAAAGCACCCTGGTCCTAATATTTGTATTAAGGATATAATTCAGTGTAGCTTTAGGAGTGGCTCCAGTAATTACAGTTTCTATAGAATCTCTCAGACGGTTTAATCCTCTTGAAGAGGTGCAGTATCTCTGGTTTTTTTTTTTCACCGACCACACCACGAAAATATTTGTTGGTGGTTTGGGCATTTGATTTTTGGATGCTATTGAGATGAAGCTTTTTTGTTGGGAATGGATCCAAGTTTAGCATATGTTGCTTACTCTGGTCATCCCACAAATTTCCATACTTTCCTTTTCATTGGTCGACCAAGTCCCAAGTTTGTTAAAGTTACCAGTTTCAAAAAAGGTCCCAACGTTTGCACATGTGAAATACTTACTCCATTCCGAATAATTCATCCTGAATTGTTTTAATTGGTCAGTAGTATTTCTTATAGATGTTGTAAACCATTTTATTAATCCTTTTGTCTCTTTCTTGAGCCATTACTGATCAGAATTTTCCAGTTGTCATATGTTGATATTCTTTTCATAATTTGAAACATATTTCTGTACCTTCCGAACAACAAGCTTTTTTTGGTTACATTGTATTTCAATGACATTACACTCTATACTTTGTCAAAATAGGATTACAATGTGTTTAGGCAAGGGGAAATTGACAGAATGTCGGTTACTCTTTCTTTTTATGCACTTTTCTTTACTGAAACTGCTCGAGTGATTTTAAAAAGGGATCTCAGGGTTGGATTTTCAGGGAAAAAAAAGAAGACGAAATAGATATATTTGGGCATCAAATGCCAAGGCTTTTTCTTTGATTAGCGCCTAAGAAGTGGTTTAGTACTAACCTTTGGAGACTGGTTCAATAGGATCAAATTGAGCCTTTGAGACTATTATACTCTCCCCAAAAGTCCTCTATATTTATTCAATTCAAAGTAGTTGACCGTGAAGTCTGGATAGTGGGCAGGGCTTTTGTGGTGGAGTCTCTCAAGTTCCTGGATTGTACCCTAATTTCTTCTTTATGATTGTATTTTTTGTAGCGTAACTTATTAGTTCGTTGTATACGTGTTTGTGGTCTCAGATTAATGTGGCCCACAGCGTGGTGATGAAACAAAAATTCTCCAGCACTGTTGGTATGGCCAAAAAGTCCAAAACTTTCTATATCAAATGGCTCTTGAGGTCATCTCACTAGGTATCTTATATACTTAGTGATTAAAATCTTGTCGCAGAAATAAATCTCCAGAAAATGTCATCAAACGTAGCAGCTTCTCATCTAAGGTGCCTTTCCACTTGGTTGATAAGTACTTATCGACATATGAATATTGAAGGTTTTGTTTCTGCGTTTTAAAGGTGAGTTATGATTCCTTTTTAACTGAATTACTTTTATACAGAATTGTGCAAAAACTTCCATTGCCGCTGTTGCTGTGCTGATGTTACGGTCGGCATTCTATATTTTCCCTCTCTTTATGCGGATGGATGGATTCGAGAGTTTTTCTGGCTCCAGGCTGATAGTTTGACGCGATATTTGCCACTTAAATGAGGAGGTACTTAATGTAAGTGGCTTTTGTAGTTATCATGAGTCATATGACATTCTTCAATGGTGTAAATGTCTACTTAGATGACGGCTATAGTGTTATATGCTCAGTACTTGGATTAATAAATTAAAACAATCTAGATCCTTGTTTATTCCCAAAATAGAAAAAAGATTTTAAAATGCCAAAGTGGGAGAGAAAAGTGGAGAGAAAGTTCACTTTCCACATGGTCATTTAATCTATTGATTTGGAAGAAAGAAAGCAGGGAGTAACATCATGTTCGGAAAGTACTTATGGAGAAACTCGTGCGCGTGTTTTATAAACTCAGCTAATTCATTTTGCCAAACGTTATTAATATTGCAAGCTTCTCGTCAATCTTCCAGTTCCTCCAGAAGATCCTATATGTTTGCTCTCTTCTTCTTTTGAACTTTATGTATTGGAAAAAAATAGGAAGTATTCTAGTGGTGTGTACTTTCTTTAACATTTTTCGTTAGATAGAAGATGGACGAGGATTTTATATAGGAACATATATAAAAGGCATAATTTTTGCTACTTGATTAATTGTATATTTTTTTTGGTTTCTGGGTTGCAATGAGAAAAGTGTCAACCAAAAATGACTGAAGGAGCTAATTGAAGGGCTTGTTGGAAGTCATTGTAGAAGTGCGGAACTAAAGAGCAACAAAGTCCTGTTGAATAGATCTTTGTTTAGATATCTGAAAATTGCTGCATCCTCTTTCTAGTCTCATTTACAGTCTTTTTAAGCAAGACTAAACTGTTGTGCATATCTTATAACACTTGTAATCTCTAGAGTGCTTCTTGACTCCTTGTTAGTTTGTCTATTTAAGCGTCCATGTTGTAGGCATGGTAAAAATTTGGTATTATTACCTTTAGTTTTAAATATTGTGGAACAAAAATCTTAGGAGGAGGAGTAGAAAGTGAGAGAGAGCAACAGTGACTTCATATCTGTACGGAGGACTCTGGCACAATTTGTAAAGAACCATATTATGGTGCAGGTTATCTACTTTTGGTATATTACTTATTGTTTATACGGGAGATTTCCTATATGTTATGAAATTACTTTACTCGTGAAAAAAAAAGGAATTAAGGAGAGTGTGAGATGAGAGCAAACAACCTAACCTTAAGCTCTATATGTCCTTTTTGAAAAAAAAAGAAAAAAAGGAGAGAGTAAAGTAACCTAATTTTAATGGTGGAGATGAAAGGTTTCCATAACCAGAAGGGGGGTCCATCATTAATTAATTTTTGGAAGTCTAGAGGGCATGTGTAGTGCAAATTTAAGAATAATTTGCACCCAAAGGGTGGCTACTTAAGCGGGGGGTCAATGAAGTAGGTGAAAACCTGGAAATTCAGGATTTGCGAGACAAAAAATGCTACAGGTGATTCCCTTCTCAATCTGCCTAAGGCCTGGTGGTCAGAGTTAATCCAGAAATTGTGTGATGGGAGGTACAGGATACCCGGTAACCTGGGTGGAATTGTTTAGGTGCGAGCAAGCAGGCCAAAACACTCCAGGAGTAATTTTTGGTAAGAAGCATAAAAAACATAGAGGAAAATTATTCTAATAGGACCTAAACTTCTAAAGCTGCGAAAAAGTCCCAGCCTGTTTATTTTTTGAATATCTGATTTTTGTTAATGTGATGCAGCAAAATGCATACTTTTATGTGTTTTTATTAGGATTAGAAAACATGTACTGCCTGGCTCCTTCTCTTAAACATGCGCCTTACTCTGCTTCTTGTTTTGTATTGTTATTTCCAGGATTTTGAAGTTCGTGAGTATGCAATTTCATAGCTGCAGATTATCTGAAAAGAATCCAGCATCTGTTCTACAGCCTTCGTCGCAATATTATTCAGATGTTGACTTCACCAGAACAAAGGTTTTCATATGGTCTTTGATTAGTGGAAAGAGTATTCCTGTTGGGTGCTGCTTGAAGGTTGTATGTTACATATCTTACCTGTTAGCAGTGCAGACAATAAGTGTAAAGAAAGAGAGTGCCAAAGTGATTGGGTTGCTTGATTCGCAATGTGAACGATTATTCTTCCATAAGTTTTTCTCTATACACAAGGTCCAGAAGTTATACTTATATTGGTGGGGTGCCATTTTTCTATCTTTGCTTTTGTTAATACCATTATTTCAGGCTTTGTCGCAAAACTCTGTGAGGGAACAGGGGGTCAATGCAAATAGTGGCATTATTAGTGGAGTCCTAGTGACTGTTGGAGATCTCGCAAGATGGTATGAGCCTCTTTTCCATAATGATGATCACCGTAATCTCTCATGCAGCATGTCCAGAGATGCTTAGTGTGGTTTCTATTGTGTACTGTTTCTTCCCCTGGCTCCTTACAATATCAATACTGTAAAATGCTCTTTAATGACACTGTAATGAAGTTATCGTAGAAAAGAGGATTAGTTCTCCCCTGACAGGGATGCGAAAACAGGTTAGGGGCAATACCAGAATATGATTTTGTAAAATAAATTAACTTCAACTCTTTGATAGGCGTGTTTCCTGTTGGGGCAGATGTCCAGATTATTTTTCTTCTGCATTTCATATTCACATGGTTAGTGATATAATTCAGGAATTCCTTTAGATATGATCTTTCTTCCAAATTTGGGCTTAATTTATCCTAATCTTTCTTAGATAATACCAATCACTGTGAGCTAAGATTTAATCTAATTGCATGTAAACTTGTGTATTTGAGCCTTCTTTAATTGAGTCTGTTAATTATATTGTATTCTTTCAGCTTGCTAGGTGTTCTAGTTGTGTGCAGAGATAACTATTTTAGTATTATATTAGTTATATATGACTCGATTATTAAGTGATGAAAGCTTCCTATTTTAAGGTGATTACAAAATTCTTTCATAAAAAAGATTGGAAAAAAACTGCTTTCACAGTTCTTTTCCAGTTCGTGTATGTGTTGAGGTTTTAAACTTTGTCTCAAGATAACTTTTTTGAAGGGACACAGATATGATCCTCTGTTTTTTTATTCACCTTTATGTCTCTTTATTTCTCAGCCTCTTTCACTTGTAAAGAGTTCTAGGAACTGACTAATGCTGGAACGCCTGTTGTGGATAGGCGTTTCCATTTTCAATTTTCTTGATGTTGACCTCTTTGTCGCAGTAGAGCTACTTGTACCCCAAAATTGTCTCCATTTTCATTGAAAAAGCAGTAAGGGGCTTTAAGTTCAACTTGCACTGAATCGACTGTAGCCCTGGTGGAATTAATGCGTAAATGATAATACCCTATGTCCCTGTTTGTGGCATTTCTTTTGGACCTCCTTGAAGATCGTAGTTCTATATATTTAGAAACTAGTAATTTGCTACACCTCCATTTTCCTATGACCTGGCTTGTATGTCCCACTACATTAAAAGGAATGTTGTTTTTTTTTTTTTTTTTTGGTATGGGACTATCTGTACTAAATAAAAAACGGAAATATTTGGTCTACCAAAACATTTTGCATAAAGCACAACTATCTTATGTGTCAAAAAATTATAACCTGCTTCCTTTTGAACCGTGTGTGTCAGCATTTATTCAAACTGTGCCAAAACAACTTGAGACAAATATAGTGTTTCTTGTCTTATATAGTTTGGCCATTCCGTGTGTGTGATCTTTCATCTGCATATTGGTGTCTTTTGTATGCCCCATCTGTTTTTGTTAATAGCAAGACTTTTGTTTGCAGACTTGAATAATTCAATGGAAGCTCGTCACTCTAAATCGTTGCAGCTCTCGTGATCAGATTTTTGATTGAGCATTATAAGATTCTAAAGGGATCAGATGTTTGTCTTTAGCATCATGATAGTTCTGGTGGAATAGTTGAGAATATGATTCCGTTTTTTGTCTCTATTATACTTTCCTCAGGGTGCTTTGCTGCCGGCATATATTCAGAACTGATGCAATAATTGTTGAAGCTCTATGGATGGGGCTGCTGGCGGCTGCTGTTACAAACTGAAGTGGCTGTTTCAACACTTGGTCAAGTTTGTACAGAGTAACTGGGTGAGTGGTTGGTTCAACCTTGATTTCATCATTCCTTTGCAATCGTCATTTTCTTACTAATTTTTTGGTTCCTAGACAATCTACCAATTGGGATTATTTCTAATATTGTTTGTTTGTGCGGGCCCCATACTTACTTTTATTTTCTTGGACTGTGGTGGCCATCGGATTTTCAAATTTATCATTTTGCCGGTATCTTCACCCACACTATGTCATGGCTCCGGGCATTATTTAGCTTTAATTTATTCAAAATCTGTTTGACAAATTTGCTGTTTGTACTGTCGTGATATGTTCATTACTCCATACAATGAGTATCTCAGGGCTTGGTTTTGGCTCTTGAAAATGCTCAATGGTTGAACTGTTCTTGGTCAAACAAGAAGGAGAGGTTTTGAAGTTAACGTAATCCTGTTGGTCCACATATATATGTTTTCTTTGAATTAAGTCAGTACTTAAGTTCATTGAGGATGAATTTGCAGGTTCTCGGCTATGGGTGCTTAGACCCCATGTGCACAAAGCGCAATCAGCAAAAACTACCTGGATCCCATGGTGAGTTACAGGGTGACGGTGATCCTGGTCAACATATAAGATCAATGGAGAATTGCCTACGGATCTCTGGCCATCCTGTTGCAACATATGGGATTATTATTTCCACTGTGAGAACTTCTTAAACCTTCAACTTATTGTTTCCTTTATGGATTTATAATGGTTCTACTGCTGCAGGTTGCTATCACTCACTCATGCGGATTCTCCGGGATTCCATCTATGTCAAAGTTACCACCAGAAAGTAGTTGGATCTATTTATGTTTATTTTAAGGTCTAGAGACTCAGTTGGGCCACCTCATTTCTCATTGTTTTATAATGTTTCTTAAGCAGGATTCTGTTAGATTGTCCTGCGTGCCGGTGATTCTTCTTTTGACAAGTCCTGGGACACTTATTGGTTTTTTGTCTCGGACCTTGCCAGTATATCAAGGGCCTCGGGTTGTGTCCCTATTTGCCTCTAGGTTAGTCCCTATCTACCTAACGGAGGATATAACATACGTGGAATGTTGCTCGCATTCCCATGTATAGTTTACTTAACAATTGGCTGGATGTTTATGTTTGAAAAATGTAAGGTCATCCTTCCCCTGTGTTTCATCCAAATGTGGTTTCTTTAGCATGTCACAAAAAAAGTTCACTGGCTGTCCAGCTCGGCCAACCTCCCTTTTTGCCACCCTTTTAAGAGCAAAAGGTTTGAAAGAGAAAAATAACTGAATAAATATGGGTCAGATTTGTCTTTTAAATTATAAAAGTAGGGAAACCAAATAAGACCGGGGAGTTGAAAACTTGAGAGGACATAGCGAATTTTGTTGCTTGTAAATTGGTATAACCTACTACCAAACATCGTTGTGGATGAATTATACAGAAGATGCTAATTTTATGATTGCATCTTTTATTTTTCTGTAGGTTTTGCCGGATCTCTTTCAACATTGTACGCATATGTGAGGGATGAGTTTAAAGGAATTTATAACATGGAAACCTGGAACATTGGTATCTATGCACGACAGGTAATATTTCGTTTTAATTTATGTCTTCTGTCTTTCATTGTTTTTTGGATTTGTTATTTCTTAAAGGTCTGTTGAAATGATTGTTGTTGTGCACATCCGTAAATATCTGCCCAGAGTTTGCTCTCTCTGATAATCAGAATTTGGGTAACGTTAGCTTGCCTGCTGCGAACAGAACTGTCCACATTTGATCCTGTAACGAATAGTAGTAGTTATCAGTGGTACGGCTCAGATGTTTGGGTGTAGGCATTATAATCGATGATTTGGTTAATGATCTTTACTGGTCGTTTTCTTTGTTGTTTTAGATTCTGCATATCGTTGAGCAACTTTGTGGCCATCAACGATGATTCAGAAGTATTTCCTGATATACTTCCCTGTTGTAATTCAGTTCTTATGATGCGGAGAGGTTTCAATGACTTACACATATGTTATTCCTATTCTCCACACTCTTGGAGTTTTTGTGGTAGCTTCCTGGTGGTTTCTGGTCATGCCTGGTTGTAGCACTTGTGTTGATGGTAGTTGTCTCACCTTAATGTGCAGGGACATGAGATGAGCATATGCATCTTCTTTTTCCGCACTTATTCGGTTGTTTTAAAGTGGACGCTCATTTCAGTAGAAGTAAGACGTGGTGCAATCAAAACTCTACAAGATTGATACATTGTGTGCAGGTTGGGTCAAGGGACTAAGGGAGTTGGCTTCTACAGTTGCATTGTTTCCATTTTGATTGCCTTTGTTTTTCCTAATTCCTTTTCATTTTCTCTTCATTCCATTTGGCAGGTTACTTGGACACATTCATCGCTCGTGCATAACTTGAAGCTTGTCTTGGACGGGGTTTTTTGATGTGTCTCCCTAACATCATATCCACTTGATAATATATGAACTTAATTTTCTTAGAATCAAACCCCCCCCCATAGATAACAAATGAAATGAGATATACTGTTTGTGGGTTTGATGTTGTTCTAACCCTTTGGTATCGACACCGCATACTTATTATAGAAGTGAACCGTAAAACACTTTGATTTATACTTTCGTAGTGTACACTAATTGCAGCTTCTGATCCTTTTATGAAGGTCATCCAGTAATTTGACAACAAATGGGCTGGGAAAAATTGTGAAGACAAACATTAAACATTTAAATATTTATTAGTGTTCCAATTTCAGTCAATTATTTGCAAGCATTTTTCTCATGTTGTCTAAACTTCATTGAATGCAATCCTTTCCTTATGTCAAGAACAATTGCCAGCTGCTGTTTCCAAAACTCAGTTGATTTTATCTCATTCGTTTTTGACCTTAGTCCTTTCTATTTATCTAAAGCAGATGAAACGCTGAATTGGGACTTGCTAAAAAGGCTTTGATACACGTAAATTTCTGCAATACTTTCTTCAGTTTGTGTGTTGATAAATTGTGGGTGCTCCCTTCCATTCACAGAACCAAAGAAGAGCTCAGAAAGATGCTATTGATTGCCTTTGTTGCATAGCTCATGACTCTTGGAGAGGACTCACCATTGTATTCCTTCATTCATAAGCTTTATGGTTAAACATAGGCTGCAGCGTCTGCATTGATGTTTGGGGTTCTCCCTGTCACTACTATAAACATATAAAGGCTTAAAATATACTGATGGGGATTTGTTATTGATACGATTTAAGTTTTCATATACAGAAACAAGGAATTTGAAGCGATCCAGGGACGAGTGGGAAAAACGCGAGCACTGATTTTTTTGGGAAGCACCACAGCTCAGAGATTAAATAGGCGGCTGCCGGTTTGAGGTCATCAGTATCATTTAAGTGATGGAGGAGAGTGACCTCTATGAGGTTGGGACCGAAGGCAAGAAGCAGCTCAGAAACCATCAGGTATTTTTTAGTCTTCTTTTGTTTGTGATACATGGGACTTAAAATTGTGTACTTGATGGTAGGGATGAAGTCCTTTTCTGACTACCTTCCGTCGTTAGAACTTCTCATAAGTCATAACTAAACTATAATAGCACCAAATTTTTTTTTTTTCCCAAACCCCCCCCCCCCAAACGAAAAAACCCACCCCCCCCCCAAAAAAAAAAAAAAAAAAGAAGAAGAAGAAGAAGAGGGGAAGTTAGTTGTTCAAAGCTCTTTGCATAAGAGCAGATTAGTATTGATATGTGTTGGGGAAGAAGATTGATATTCCCTCTTGTCTATCCAATTTTGTGAAGGAAGCTGAAAATGATGGACATGAAGGGTTATGAACTATGAAACTCATTTACATGTTGGAATAAAGTTACTTCCCCTTGTCTTTTCCTTACGAAATGGGAGATAATTCTTATTGAGCAGAAGAAAATAAAGGGTTTGGGGAATATCGATGATCCCAAAAAAGAAAAGAAAATACGAAATTACTTCTTGTGCTGAAATGGTATATGCCATATAATGTCAGATATGTCTATGATCATGGGGTTCTTGGAAAGTTGATAAAGCCATGAAGAACATCGGATATGATTGCCTGCTGGTTATTTTTTGTGTATTCGGCTGCAAAGGGAGTTACATTTGTTCGATGGGATCTGACATTCTAGAAGTTCTTAAATGTTAGATGGTTGGTTAAACATCTTCTTGATTTATTTTTAATGATTATTTCACTAATTTTTCGCTAAAGCCGAAAAACAAAAGGGATTCCTTAGGTATCCCAAGAAAGCAGGGAATTTAAATATGAAGGTCGGCCTGTGACTTTGAGTTGTAGCAGGACTGATGGAATTTTGTTTCTATTTCTCCCGTTCTATTTGAATAATTTTTCTGTTACTTTTCTTCAAATTTGACGATGTTGATTGGGGAATATAGGACTCTAAAATAACATTTATGTGTAGGTCAATGATGGCAGATTGCGTTACCGCTGGGTGAGGCTTCTCAACGGAGTACTAAAAGAGGATTGGGCAGAGTGGATGAGACATTTCAGCATTGAAACTTTTGAAAGAAAGAATCCACTAGTCCAGCATTAGAACATGGCAAGACTGGCTCAACTACAGGTATTACCCTCTTCAACATCCTCTTCCTCATCAGATACCTTTTATCTTAAAAATAATAAATAGAAAAACCTCTTTTTCATGTTCTTAAGAAAAAAAAAAAAACAAAAGCTAAAAGAACTTTTCTAAAAAGAGGAAATCCAGAAAAGAAATATTAGGAAGTGCTTCAGTTGTCTTTCTTTTTTTTCTAATGTTGAAACTTTTGCAGCCTTTTTTGTTGGGCGGGAGCGTTTGCTGCAGGTTTTGTTAGTTGATGGTCACAACTTAACGAGCCAGTCAAAAGGCCAGCTCGTACGGAGTTTAGAAATGGCGTTTTCTTCTCCAAATATCCACCTGAAATTCTTGATGGTTTTTTTTTTTTTTTTTTTTTTTGTGAATTCTGAACTTGGTTAGTCTATACGTTCTTCCAATTGTGAAGATATTTGATCCATAGATATCTCACGAAATGACGGTGTTAGTGTAAGTTTGAGTCAAAATAGAGGGTATACATGCCTCTTCACATATACAGGATTGTAGGAGAATCAACTTATGTAGCAAGAAGATTGGACTGTCCCCTTACATGTTCCGACTGGTTTAATTATAGGATCTCCAGAATAATTACCTTAACAAGATTTCCCTCCCTTTTTCATGAATTGGATGTTCCTAGAAGAGAGAAGTGCTCGAGATTACAGCGCACACATGAAATCATAATGGTAGTAGTTAGATCTAGTAGTCTTTGAGTTATGATTTTACCATGTTTTTTTTGGGGGGGAAGGGGGGTTAGCGATAGAGGGATTATCTGGAATCATCATATGGATTGTGCTGTGGTTGTCTTATGCATTGCGATAAATTTCTAGTGGTTTCCTTTTGGCGGTGGCTTAATGTTGATTAGAGGGGTTAGCCCAGCTCTAAAAGTTTGGTTGTTCTAGAAATGTGATATCGGATCATCTTGTGGGCGGCTCTTTTAGGGTTTATAGGCTGAAAGTTGTTGATTTGTATCTGAGAGGAATCTTACTTGCAAGAAGGTTTCATACTTTTTTTGAAAAAAAGGCTTGTAAAGGTCGCGGAGGTTGTTTGGGCGAAGAGAGCGCTTGGTTACAAAAATACAGTTCGCTATGACCTATTTTTGGTTAATGACATTAGTTCCTCTAGACAAGTAGGAAGCTGTCTTTTGGATTTCAACGCCGTGGAAAGGAATTGTGGGAATAACTGATGTTCTAGGAAGGACTCAAGCGTGAATACTAAGGGCTAAGGAGAGCTGCTACCTTCGAAAAAAGAGTTGAGACTAAGGAAGAAACAAGAGCCAAGGATGGGAATTAACTAGGCAATGAAGTGATCATCTAGAAGGATGTTATCAAGTGGTGATTAGTAGGGGTGTAGTCAAACATTAGGAGGGGAACAAAATTTTCTGATTTTCTGTTTATCAAACTTCTCATATTCTTTACTGGGGTGATTTGCCCATGTTTTTGAAATGAGGCTTGCTCCAATAGATGAAGGAGTTGCATAGTAAGATAGTAATCTGTCCTCTGTAAAGCTGCAGTGCTTAACATTTTTTATCAGTAAAGCTGAAGTACTATAATTTTATTTTTAGTTTGGTAATTGTCTTCCAGGCGGAAAGTGTATGGAACATGATGAGAGACCCCTTCCTATAGTATCGTCTGTGTTGTTGCTCTAGCGGAAAGGTGGGTTTATTCACCACATTGCGCAGTTGATCGCGTATTATAACCGTTGCTGTTATTAGTTAACTAGATATCCATAATGAGCTCTTCCTCTCAGGTCGAGCATTGCAAAGGCCCTACACTACAAGGAAATGGAATTTGAAGGCGCACTTCAACAGGGGATGAAATCCTGTTTGAGGTTGTTGAAAAGCTCTAATCCAAATAAATAATCAATTACTCAAATGAGGTCGTGATTTACTTAGTAGTTGTTTGTCGTAGCTTATATAATTTCATACTGACTTCTGGTGATTAAACTTAATCATGCTTGACATTCTTCAGGCAAGCTGTTGGAATATTAAACATATGCTCAGCAGCATTTGGGGGGGTTCAGTTGTTGAAAGAGTCTGGTTACTGTTGTTGTTAAATTCTGGTGAATGTTTAATGGCACTCATTCTTTAGTAGGTAACTATAGATGCACACGCTTTAACGTGAAATGGTGGTATCAAATGTATCTCTCCTTCACTGATGCATTGCTATTTGTTGATTTTAAGGTATGAGAAGTTGCAACGCTGGCGATGATGTCTTAAAGCATTACCTGCCAAGGGCGTCACAAGCTTCGAGTCCACATCTTTGTTTGGATTGCTACTCAGGTTGGTATTATTGGAAACAGTTACGGCATAATATGTCTGATGAATTCTAATGCAGCACTACTGAAGATATTTGATCTAGTGAAGATATATGCTAGATCCGAGTTTTTCCTTCAAAGAGTAGTGACCTTCACTTGTTGAGTTTCATTCTCTGAAAAAAGGAGTAAAGGAAAGTGATTGATACTTAACAACCTGATGTAATACTTTAACGGTTCAAAGTGGTAATGAATTCATTTTCAGTTGAAATTTGTTTCGTCAGTGTTCTAAATTGCTTGGTGGCTTAAATAAATGCTAGTTGCTCGTGGAATTGGGTTGTGTGATGCATCTGGTTCAGTTGAGAAGTGAATTTTATTCGTCTTGTATGCTTTTTATTCTGATGATGGACGGATCTGATTCCTTCTTTGGTTTCCTAAGGACGTATGCGAGCCTTGCTGCTCTAGCTCGGTGGAGGAGCTTAACAAATCTTGGTAGGAATACTGGGCGCCCGTGAGCCAGCAGCTCGACGGAAATGGCACCAATGGTTTGTCAACTATATGTAATATTGAAGCCTTTGTTATTGATAATCATAGTGAATGCATGTTTGGGACTTTTAGGCTGCTAATGCTCCTGGAACATGGGTGAGGGGATTCCAGATGGCAGAATGTGTGTCTCGGCTTGTGATGGTGATGAAACCAAACTCCGAGTCTTGGGAAATACTGCTTCAGCGGGGATGGAAAGTAGTAATGGACCTTTTATAGGCCGTTCTTCTAGTTCGTCGAGGGAAGGTAGCCGTCCATTTTTCACCGTTAATGGTTTTGATGTTTGTGAAGTGCTCTGCTCTAGTTGTAATCTTTGTACTTGCACCTTCTTCCATCCAGTACGAGAAGCAGTGGAATATGTGAAAGAGCAAGGAAATGTTTGGCAAACCGAGCTTGCTGATGGTTTGTTTTCTTTATCTTCATTATCTGTCATCTCCTTCCATTTTTATACTATTTGATGACTTATACAGGATTTATAGCAACAATTCTTTGTAATTCTCTAGGTCTTGAGAAGTATGAACGTGCTTACAGCAACAGGGTTCGCGTTTTCAACAGATTTCTGAATCAAGAGGGTGACATATGTTTTTGCCTTTCTATTAGGTGATTTTTTTTTTGGTGAGTTTAATGATCTGAGAATCTCTTTTCATCTGATTCTATTAGGTCATTGAGTACTGTACCTCTTCCTCCTACGGGAAAACCCTGTTGCTGAAGGAAGAAGATGCCCTTGTTCGCAAATGTGGAATGAGGCGCATAAAGGGTGCCAAAAAAAGAAATGTCGAGGTAAATTCAGACAAGAACTTCCTTCAGTGAGTGAGCTGCATATTGGTTGTCCAATCATTGAATTTTGATATTTTCAATCGGAAATGCTTGAGCTTGGGTGAACTAGTTATGGCCTTCGTATTTATTCTTAAACTCATGGTGTCCTACCAAAAACCTTGGTGTCTTTCCTGTCTTTATGTGATTTCCATTGCTCTCTCTCTGAGTTATAAGTTCTTTTCCTGTTGGCAGATCATTTTTATGAGATCCTGCATCTGTTATATGCAAACATATTTTATTTTTTGCAGTCTGGCAAGCATTTTAGCTGTGAGGGGGCACTTGTATTGCCTTCCCTACAGAAGATATAGCCGAAACATGGATCCAAGTTTGCATCACTCTGCCGGAAAAATGGCAGAATAGCCAAGCGAGATCTACGTTGAGTAAACTCTTACAGGTCAGTAATTTACCCTGGGTTGTGGATAAAAGCGGTGTTGCTTGTGTTAATATCTTTTTTTTAAATAGATTCTACTTGTGAGACTGCATGTTTATTGACTCCTTTTTATCCTACGTTTGATCCGAAAAGACTCCTGCAACTGTGCGTTTCACGGCCCCCTCAGGTGATGCTAGCATACTTAAGTACAATGGTCACTGGTGAGGATCATAAGCAAAGGACGGCCTTGCATAGGTGCAGGTTAGTGCACTTGTAAAATTACGATACCATTATGTATCAAAGAAGTAAATATCATGTCTGCTTCTTCATGCGCTGTCATTTAATTTGATATTGAAGGACCTGGCTATGGACCTCTCGGAGAACAGCTAATATGAACCAGTAAGAGAATGCCATCATGAGTGGCTTCTTCTGGTGCGCACTTGTTGCTCGTATATTACCTTCAGACGCGGCACTTGGAAGGGGAACTCTCCTCCTGGTTTGGATGATGATTCTAGACAAGGTGAAAATGTGGAAGGACACTCCAACTTCCGATCTCAAAAGAAAAGATGTAGTGAGGCTTTATACTTGATGGTGGCCTGTGGACCAGCTTGATGATTGTTACTTCTAACGACTGTTTCTTGGACATATTGACGTGTCAGAAAATCCTTAGTGCATTTTTTAGAAATGTACTCACTGGCAACGAAGTGGGGAAAAGCATGGCATACTTGGGGCACTTTTTTCAAGACAGCAGTGATGGGGGGTTCATTACACTCTAAGAGGTTTGCAAATATTGGGCACCGTTTGTGGTTCTGCCGTAAATGGTTATTTTCACTCTATAGATTTGCGGAGCAATGCTAAGGGTGTGGATGATAGTTTACAGGTTATAATCTGAATCTACAGCTATTAGATTTAATTCAGTTTTGTTAAAAGACTACCGTGTGAGGTTGAGGTGTCCACTGGTTTGTCCTTGTCGCTTAAGTGCTTTCTTATTGAGCTTAACTGGGCTTAGCAGTTAGTATCCTTGCTGTGGACTGGTGTCCCTTTTCTAGATGGTTTCTTGCTATATTATAAGCTCAAGGTCTTTTAAAAAGTTCCACATACTCTACAAAAATATATTTTTTTTAACAATTCATTTTGCATCTTTGCATTGTTTGTCAAGAGGAAAATATACTGTTATCTGATGAAACTCAATACTCCTAACTGAATTTATGTATTTGGTTTTGAATTTAAATTTTCAGCGTTGTCATATTACCTGTTATCAGCAACTGTTTAGATCACTCTAATTGATCACCATGGACTTCCATTCTAGTATTGATTTACTTTTATTATGGTTATGTTCTGGGTGTCAGGATATTCTTCGTCTTCTACTTTGTGGTTAACCATGGAGCACTTCTGAGGTACAAATGGCAATACAGAAAGGGATTCAAATTGTTAACATCACACATGGTGGGTGTTTTACCTTCAGATTTATCGCAACGGATTACATTCAAATAACAGCTGTCAGAGAACTGATACGTCTTGTTAGTTCGAATTGGACAGAGTCATCCACAGGTTTTTGCTTTTTCTTTAATAAAAAATAAGAATATGATTTTGCTATCTCTAGTCGTCACTGTTGTCACACGACATCACTTTCCCTGTACTTTGTCCCTCTAAATGTCTCTTTGAACACCTAATTGTGAATTGCTCGTGTTCTATTTACTGTTATGGGTTCATTTGTTTGATATCTGACCTCCCTTATAAGCCAATATACGGACCATTCTTAAAAAAAAACTTTGTTTTTTTAAATAGGAGACATGCATAAAAGTTCATGGCTGAAGATGTCAGTCATTATCTACAAATATACAGAGAGCAAGTAGTTAGATTATATTTTGAAATGAAACTGTGAAGAGTGGGGCCTGGAACATTCCGCTGTTGTTTGTAATTTATTTTTTAAAAATATGACCGGTTCAGGTCATACACAACCCTATCAGTGGGGATTGAGGAGGTGGTGTTGTCATCTTAGGCTACTTGCAGTTATATTCTCTTCAAGATAAGTCATGTGTGTCCGTTTTTCTTAGTCCCCTAGGGTAGTTATGTAAGATGTAGCCAACTACATGTTGACACATCATGAAGCTTTATAAGGTAAATCAAGATATATTATAATGTGAAAATGACATCTAAAAGAGGGATGGCCTTCTTTCCCACAAGAGAGGTTTATGTGTAATAACCTAGTTGTATTAAAAATGTCGATGTGGATGTACTAGGACAAACACAACAATATGCTAGTCTTACTTATTGATAGGTGTTTTGTGATGTTGTTCTGGGAGAAGTGTCAAGATGGAATTCCACTTGGCACATGACAATAAATGAATGCTTGGGAGTACATGTTTAACAGAACTTAACCGAAATAAGTGAATCAGAAAGCCTTAGAGGGTTAATCATACCATTTGTTTTAGCCTTTAGGAACAAATATCGTGGCATGTGTTGTAAGTTATTTTAGTTGTCAGTATAAAGGACTTTATTCTTGTTGTGAGCAAGTGAGATTATTGGATGTCTCACTGCTTGTGGGCTGCCTTATATACTAGCTGTTTCAAATTCTAATAATTGGGGACCTTGTCTGCAGGTCTTAGGTATCCACTTCTTGGGCATGTAAGTCAATAGCAATTTGCGCAGACAGAAGCTGCAGCTCAAGAGGTGGTGATTAAAGTTAGGAAGCATAGTGCGTCGTACTGTTGATCAGGTAGGTGAACTTGTTTAGTCTGATAGTTTGTTAATTTCTTTTAAGTTATCAGTCTGACATGGCTTGATGTCGAAAAGGCCCAACGTGTCTCAAAGGAGATACAGGGTTGCAATACTTTGGCAATGAAATGTGGCATGAGGCATTGGAAGAGGCCAGTCGTCTGTTATTTGGTGAACAAAAATTGAGGGCCCCAATGCTGAGGTGTTTAGAGCCTCGGCATGAAATGATTGAGGAAGGACATGCGGACGGAATAATATACTATGAAGAGAAAGCATTCATCCAGGTTAAGTAATGATCCTATAAAATATATGTACGCTCTGTCTTGACAAAGATACTTTGACAATGTTCTGGTAGATCTTATGCCCTTCAATGTATTTTATACGGGGTTGGGTGGTTATGTTTATGTTATGATATGGGTTTGATGCCTGTAATACTTCGGGCTAGATTTGTGGATGGTGTCTCCGTTACAATTACATGGGTATCAATTATTCTTGGGACTCTTAACTAATTGGGAGTATAGTACTTATTATTTAATGATGGGATTGACTACAACAAAACAACAAAGAATCCACTATAGTCTTGTACATGCGTCCCACCACGAACGAATAGGTCTAAAATCCCTTATAATTCATGATCCACTTTCTTTGGCACAATGGTTTTATATTTAAGCATTGAGACTTTTCTCAAATTCCCGGGGATTTTTGGAATTGCTCAATAATCTCCAAAAACTCATCTTTAAACTGTCCTCCAGCACGTGGAGAAAGTTAACTGAAACCATTCAGTCCGAAAGCCTTTGTCCTCCGCTTCCCTTAACTCTATTCATCAAGCCCCTTTCCAGCACTAAAAACAAACTTAACCCCCACCCCCCCCCCCCCCTCCCAAAATAAAAAAAAATAAAATAAATGCCAAAGGGTGGTGGCTTATGGTCAATGATGTGGGCTGAGTACCATGAGGTTTCAAGTTCAATTCGCACCAGAGACAAAAACACTAGGTGATTCTTCCCGTTCGATTCTAGCCTTGGGGATGGACAGAGTTACCGCGTTGCGGGGTGGGTGGGAGGGGTAGTATTGTATCCGGTGGAATTAGTCAGAAGGTGCACGACTGGATGAAAGGCAAGGTTGCTCGTATCTTCACTTTTGGACCGTGTCGCCAAGACGTGGAGTGGGGTTCAGGTCCGATTGGCAAAGCCAATTATGGTACTTTGACCAAGTCAATGGGAAAGTCTGGGACAGTTTTAATGATTTCTATAATCAATTCAAAAGCTCTAAGATGAATTGAATGAAGAAAATGAAATACTTTTTATAAAGAAATTTCTATGTCACCCTTTTTCCTTAATCTCCTTCTAGGATTCTCATCAAGTTCTCCACAAAATATCGTTATAATTTAGGTTTATAATCTTATTTTAGATATTTTAATTATTCTTAGCGAATATCGCACCCGTATCCCATACATGGATGCCATATCCCCGAATCTTAAAAATTAGATCGTGAAGGATTAGACCTCTTAGATCAACACCCAGTACGGACATCCGCCGCGAGTCCGAGCAACTTAGGGATGAAAGGCTTCTTTAGTAAATCACCCTGACCTAGAATTTTGAACGCGGTTCTCAGCAGTAGACACTACCTCCTCACTCTCAACTCCACCACTCTCCTCCCATGTAAGCCAACCCCTTTAGTAAGTGTGGCTTAAAACTTGGTCGCCTATAGTTGCCATTTTGCTGAACTGCGGATAGGAACATTACTTTCCAGGATTACCGTATTGAGTTGTGAGCCTATGAATGCTGTATGAAGTACGAAGAACGGAAAAGATTGCGAATTAACAAAGGTACCCTTTGAACTTGAATTCCACTTGACTGTCTCTTCGTGTTTCCCTCATTTACTATTTAACTTGACTTTGGTATGTTGCCATTTTTAGTGAGAATGGCGGTGCCAGAGTAGCCAAAAGTTTTTTAAAGATTTCCTGTCGATTTTAGTAATTTGGATTATGTTGACTTCACAAGTTTCTTATAGGGAAACTAATTGTGATATTTATTGCATGAGAGGTACTTTCTGCTAGCTATTACATTGGCTTTTAGAGAGAGATCGTTCCTTACCTTGCTCTAGAATTCTGATTCTAAATACAAACATACTAAGGAGTTTTGGAAAAATGGCCAATTTGTGGAACTAGAAGAAAGATGTTAGAAGAGTAGATCATCGAAAGGAGCCACCTTCCGCATTTTCACCACACACTAGCAGGAGAAAAAACCTCTTCAGAACATGCCTGAATGGATTTTGTTTTGTCTCATTTGGTGAATAATAGGATGTTGTCCTCAAAGCGGAATGTCTTGCAGTTAGGAGACTTCAAAATTTCCCTCTTACTGATATTTTCTAATGAAGAAGAAAACGCCCTTTATTCTTGATGGATAGTGAAGAGGAGTTTTGATGCTGGAATTGTGGTATGCGTCATTTGGTTTTGTATCGGGTTGGAAGGAAATGGAGGACTACTGCCCACCAATAACCACTGGAGTTATGGCACACAGTGGTGTTTTAATTTCTTCAAAAGTTGGCCGACACGCGGACTAAATGAGGTTCAATGTAACAGGGCTGCTATGGATGGGGCACAATTGTGTTGAAGAAAGGGCGAAGAAACGGGAACTGGGGTATAGACGTCGGTTATCCTGAGTCTAGGGTGGGAGAGAGTGAAAAAGGGGTAGGCGGGAGGTGGGAAGATTTGGGAGGGCTTTAAAGGTTGGCTTTCTCAAGAACAGAAAGAGCTTCACCCCAAGAAAGGGCTTTTGTATCTACCCTCTTTCCCATTGCTTATATGACTCCACAATTATGCCATTGATAATCATACAACTTCAAAATCTCCTTATATAAATTGGGAATCAGGATAATAGTTCTTTTTCTCCACACATCAAGCATCCTACCATTTTAAGTATAGCAGTAAAAAATAGTTGATAACCCATGCATAGACAATCGTTACCCACGAGAAGAAAAACTTTCGTTCAGACTGTTTAGGGATACTTCCATCTGACAACAGACTTTTCGTTATCTTCATTTTTTGTGACCATCCCACTCTACCAGTCGAATTCGACTTGGACTTTCAGTTTTATATTTTATTTTTTGTAAGTCTACTGGAAATTACTCCTTTTTTTTTGGACAAAAATACTGTAAGCTACTGGGAAAACTACGTTTTTTTTTTTCCTTTTGACAAAAAAGTAATTTAAGTCTACTGGAAAAGCTTCATAGTGAAAGCCAGTATTTGACAAGTCAATCTTCATTTGGTAGGATTGGGATCTCTATTACCATGTATTCAGGCGGTAGATAAGCAGAGTTTCAAACAATCATACCCTGGATTTACAGGTAAGCGGCATGTTATGTTTTGTTATTGGTATCAATGTCTCTGCATCGTATTCATTCTTAGAAGTGGAATAAATCCTGCTTAGAACAGGAATATTATTGACAGCCCGTTTAAATTGGTTTAAAAAATTAGCTTTCACGTCAATAAAAAGTCAAACTGAGATGACTTTTAAGTAAAAAAATAAAAAGTAGGGGGACCCGCTTTTTTATTTTAAAACTTATTTAAATTATTTTTAACCTTGCCAAACACTTTCTGGCTTATTTTTGATTTATTTTAAGTTATTTTATATTTGTCAAACACTTTCAAAAGTCAAAAATCAACTTAAGAGTAGGTTTGACCAACTTTTAAGTCAAGCCAAACACCCTCTTAGTTAACTACTTGGTAAATGACTGTATTGTAGTATCTATACATAGGGTCTCTATGTTATAATGTAGATACACAATTCAATAATATTCTTTTTCTATATTTCTCACATGGAATCAGAGCCTTTACGATCTTGGTAGAGAATCAAAGAGCTTCCGCTGTCGATGGGTAGCTACCATGTGTGCCGCCCGTCTGGCCAATGATTATGTTGGCAAAAGTTGGTCATCGTGTATCTTTCATATGACTATTTTTTTATGTCTAATTTGTGTCGCACCGTGCCATCATTCCTGTGACTTTTCTTGTATCTAATTTGTGTAGCACCGTACCATCTTTTCGGTGACTATTTTTTTTATTTAATTTGTTTAGTATCGTGTGATTCTTTCGGTAACTATTTAACATATTTAACTTTTTTAGCACCGTGCCATCATTCTAGTGACTACTTTCTTATATCTAATTTTTGTAGCATCGTGCCATCTTTCACGTGACTACTTTTTTTCATTCTGATTTGCGTAGCACTGTGCCACTTTTTCGGTGATTACTTTTTCATATTTAATTTGTGTGGCATCGTGTCATTTTTTCGATGGTTACTTTTTTTTCATATCTGATTTATGTATCACCGAGTATCTCTTCGGACTACTTTTCATATTTATTTTGCATAGTGTCGTGGATTTTTCTAAACTACTTTCTCATATCCGAGTTGCATAACATCGTATTCTTTTTTGTAACTCTTCAGGTTTGATTTCCATAGTTTCATTCATTTTTTTGGTGACTCCTCAAATCTGATTTGCCTAGGGTGAATTATTTCGACCCTACCTATATAATTTCTATTTTCAGTTGGGTTGGGCCATCATTCTGACCCTACCCTTATAATTATCTTTCTCAATAAGGTCATGTCATCATTTCGACCATACCATATAAATTTTTTTCTCATTGTTGAAGTGTGTAACCATCTCAATCTCATCTAAAAGCTTAAACTGTTAGAAAGATCACACTTTTATTATTTAATTATATTCTCAAAATACACCCGCACGTGTGAGCCTGATACTTTTTCATGGTCAAGTTTAATTTTGGGTGGCGGTGAGATTCGATCCCAGGACCTCTCCAGTGTGTGACCATCTCATCTAAAAGCTTAAGCTGTTAGATGGAGCATACTTTTATTATTTGATTATATCCTCAACACTCATATTATGACTACTTTTCGCCATCAATTCTAACACTCTGATGCATGAGCAAGTTCTGACCATTTTTTCGGACTTTCTTGTTCCATATCTAAGTTCGACTCATCTATTGATTTCAATACGATTCATATATTTTATACCACAAATTTTGAGCACTTCGTGGCAACCGCTGCACTGTGAATTAGTCTATATGAGTGACTGGCAATTTTGTGAACTGGAGTGGTCAAGTTGCAGATATGTAACCAAATTCCTCATTGGTCTCCATATTAATTACATTTGTAACAAGATAGGTACATATGATTTGTATGCACCAACTTGAGGGCAATGTTGGAATAGGAATAGGGAATAGTATTTAGTTCCCTATTTGGTAAAGGATTGTGTTTAGTGTGTGTAAATAGGCTCTATCTAATTATGTAGATACACAATTCAATAATATTCTTTTGCTATATTTCTCACATTCATAAATAACATTATTTTACTTTTTTATGCCAGTCCGTTTCCCCCGAGTTGCTAGAATGTCGAGATTTAGAGCTAGCTGTTCCTGGAACTTATCGAGCAGGTATACTTATGTTGTTTTAACTTATCACCTGAACATGGTTAAGCGACTACTTAAGCCAGTTTTGTGCATTTGTATTGATATGTTTTGTTCTATCAAACTTCAAACTTGTCATCTCAGATACACCAGTGGTGACAATTGCATCATTTGCACCCCAACTTGTTGTAATTACATCCAAACAACGACCTCGTAAATTGACAATCCATGGGAGTGATGGAAAAGACTATGCTTTCTTGCTCAAAGGGCATGAAGATTTACGCCAAGATGAACGTGTCATGCAGGTTAGCAATTGCTGGTATATAATTATGCTTTGTAAAGGCAAGTGGGTTCCAGGGATTCTGCTACCTCTGTTTATTAAGTATTTGGTGAGGCTTTATTTCATCTCTTCCTTCACCTCGAACTTAAGGAATGCTGTGTGTTGCATGCACAGTTGGTTTGTCTGGTAATACTTTGGTTGGAGAACTCGCGAAAGCTGCAGGAGGAAAGTTTATCAATTCAACGAATTTTTATGATGTCATGCAATTATCCCATAATAGTGGAACTGAGAGAAGGGTTCACATTGTCGACACCTTGCACCCCCTTCGAGAATTAGGGATATGCTCGGAACGGTTGTTCAGCATAATACCGTTTTTAGTTGAAAGAATAGTATTCTTTTAATTGTTGTATTTCTTCCATTACAGATTACCCTAAATCACAGAGCATAAATTGAGCTGAGTTTGCACGGATTCGGATGATAATTTGCACTTATGCGTTAAGGTGGAGGTTATTTGAATAGCTTTGCCAAATACAGAAGGGATGACTTATCCACATGGGTGTGTGTAGTATATGAGGACTTTCTGCCAATTGAAATCACATCCCGGTAGGATAAATATTAGCCAAAATCTTTCTGTCATTGCTTGGCTGAAGGTATTCTTTTTATTTTGGGTTCATATAGGTTCTTGGTTAAGCGTCGAACTTCTGAGGTCTGGATGGACAGGGAACGAACAAATTAACAAAGAAGTTTGGCTGTCATGAGAATCATGTATGGATTCCTTGGATAACTCAGGAACCTCCTCGAAGCTTATTCTCTTGTTAAGTTTGGACGAGAACAATGTTATATGATTTGTTTATTTGCTTGTTCTCTAATGCACCCTCTGTGGGGTGGGTGTGCGATATGAAGCATAAACCGTTTTTTATTCTTATGGAAATATAGGAAAAGTAAGTCTGTTCTGAGTTGTTTTACAGCCTGTATATAATACTATCAAGTAAAATACATTGCAACAACCTTATTTTCTTCTTTTCCATTTTTCATGCGATAGGAGAATGTCTTTGGGACGAGGTTCTAGTCATATGTCAGAAACACTCTTCTCCTCGCTCTCTTTATATATATATGAGAAAAACACCAAGTGTTATGAAATTCCGCTTTCAAGGTATTTGGATTTGACGGAAAACTGACATGACAAGGAGTACCCAGAAGTAATCACAAGTTTTGCTTTATCTAAAGCTCCTTTTAGGTTTGCACTCTCTTTGATTGATCTGATCTCGTGCATATCAGAATTTTTGAATTAGGCAGGTCAGGAAGCTTAGTAAGTAACATGAATTTTTGGAGTAGGGCAGGTCGTGACTAATATGTGGTGTATCTCTGTATCTTAAAACTGAGCAATAGTTAGTTTACTGACCAATGTTTGCACAAAAAGTTTTTTGTAACTTGGTCAGGTCACTAATGTCTTGAATTAGTTTGAACGAACATTGAGATTACTGTTTTAGCATCAAGAGCATTCGGCCTATTTTATGTGATGTCATTTCAGTAGGACAAAACTAAAATGTCACTGAATCTTTATTATGTTATTAATGTGACAGACATTTCACATAGGTGGGGTTTAAGGTAGGTTCAATATAGGAAACATTGCATCGGTTCTTTATTATGGCATGTGAAGCTTGAATAATGTATAATGATGGAATGGCTTTCAAAAAACATTTTTCCAGCGTCTAAAATTGGAACTGAGTCGTTACAAATTGGGAAAGAGAGAATAGTAAAAACTCAGGAAAAAGGAGATACTTTCTTTTTAGATGCTTCTATTGCGTCAAATCTGTTGATTTTGGGTTGACTTTCATAAAGGTTGGTACCTACTTGGTTTGGGCGACGAACATCACTAGTAACCTCATGCTTCAACGATTTAGTTCAGTGTACTCGTGATACATTTCTGATGATAACAAAAGTTATATGATATATATAAAATTCTTATTTGTCAGCAGTGGGAAGATTCTGCATATTGATTTTGGCGATTGTTTTGAAGCTCAATGAGGAAGGGGAGAAGTTTCCAGAGAAGTAAATTATTAAGTTAAAAAAAATGGTTATCCGAAATTGTATGTTATTTTCCTTCCAAGAAACTCATAGCTATTTTAACAACACTTTTTTGTATAGGTTCAGTTTCGCCTCCTAGGATGCTTGTAAAAGCAATGGAGGGTCATGGACTAAGAGGGCAAATTTCCGGTCAAATGGAGATGAGAATGTAATGCAATTCTCCGACGGCATAAAGATAGTGTTATGGCTATGATGGAGGTAAAAGTGTGGCATCACGGTATCCACTTAAAATATGTTATCTCTAGCGTGAACTCTTTTTGGTTACACTAAGGACTTTTAAACTCCAAATGATTTGAATCTCGACAATGCTCTCTTATGAAGAGCACTATGCTATTCTAATGAGTAATTAGGATCCAATGGGGTGGAATGATTTTATTATGATTGAAAAATTAGAACATATTGGTCCGTAAATTGCCACATGTTAAACAATGCTATTAATGAGTAGATTAGGATCAACTGGAAGTTGGAACGATTTATATGATTGAACAATTAGAATTATTGGTCCGTTAAATGCCATGTTAAACAATTTGAAAACATTATAAGGCTAGTAAAAACTGTCGCAGCAAATTGACTCACAGTGAAAGAGGACGCTTACATCAGTGCGATGCTTGGTCTCATTCCTTGATATAGTTAGGGTGCTCTGAATGGGAGTTTTTTCATTGTCTTTTAATGGAGTGTAAACGTTGGTAGTTACAGATTAAAAAAAACAAAAAAAAAGGGAAACAAGGAAAAGGCAGAAAAAAAAAGAACAAAAAGGGAGGAAAAAAAAACCGAAAAAAAAAGAGGAGGAGAGGAACAAAAGATAGGTGGGAAAAAAAAAAAAAAAGGAACGGGAGGAGGAAAAAAAAGGAAAAAGGGAGAAAAAAACAAAAAAAAAAAAAACAAGGAAAAAAAACAAAGGGAGGGAGCCAGGGAAAAACTGGGCGAAAGGCGAAAAAAAAAACAAATAAAAAAAAAAAGGAAAGGGAAAAAAAAATAAAAGGGCAGGGGAGGGGGAGGAAGAGGGAGGAAGGGAGGCAAAAAATAGAGGGAGAAAAAGGGGAAGGGAAGGGACAAATCCAGGCGAGGATTACCGCTACCCAAAATTCCACCGCGGCTGCGAGGAAAACACAACGAGAGCCATAATACTGGTAAAGGCCAGCAGAGGGTAAAAGGTGGCCGGCCAACTAGAGGATGTACAAAAATCGGGGACAAAACACCCGTAGTCATTGAAACGGAAATTGGAGCCAGGATGCAAAAAAAAAACTAAAACCATTTCAACCAGCCCTTCCCACCGTTTATATCTCGTCCAATCGTCCACCCCCATCTAACCCTTCTCCTACGCACCTTACCACCCCCCTCTCATTCTTTTCTATGTCCACGCACGCCCCAAACTCCCCGTCCTGTTTTTTTTTGGAACAAGGAAGAAGAAAAAAAAAAAGGGGGAGAGGGAAAATAAAAAGCTAGGCGGAAACAAAATAAAAAACAAAACAACAAGAAAAAAAAGAGGCATCAAATAAAAGGTGCGGAAAAACTAATAAATCCTTAACGGGCAGAGGACGCAAAAAAAAGGGAAAGGGCAGCGGGAGAACAAGGGGATAAAAATTAAAACAAAACGTGCCAGCGCAGGAAAAAGGGAGCGAAAAAACTAAAAAGGAAAAAACCAAAAGAAAAGGGGAAAAAAAGAAACCCACAGGGCAAAAAAAAAGAACAGAAAAAGGAGGAAAAAGAAAAATAAAAAAAAAAAAAACAAAAAAAAAAGAAGAGGAGAAAAGGGAAAAGGTAGGAGTGAGGAAGCGGAAAGGAGGAGAGGGAGGGAAGGGGAAACAAAAAACATAGGGAACGAAAATAGTGGACAGGGAAAAAAGAGACAGGAAGAAAAAAAAAGGAAAAGGGGAGGGAAAGAAAAAGGGAAAGGAAGTGTGAGGTCAGGAAGAAGGAAAAAAAAAACAAGGGGAAAAAAACAAAGGGAGGGCAAAAAAAGGAGGTGGCGAAAAAGAACAGAGGGAGGAAAAAAGGGAAGACACAGGGACAAAAAAAAATAGGGGAAAAAAAATAAACAGGAAAAGAAAACACAAAAAGCAGGAAGGAAAGGGAGGGAAAAGGGAAAGGGGAAGGCGAAAACAAAAAAACAAAAGAAAAATAATGGGGAAAAGGGAGGAAAAAAAAATAAAAAGGAAGGGAAAGGGAGAAAAGGTGAAAAAATAAGAGGGGAATAAAAAATAACAAAATAAGGGAGGAAAGGGAAAAAAAAGGGCGGAAGGAAAAAAGAACAAAAAAAAGGAAAAAAAAAAGGGAGGGAAGGGAATAAATAAAAAAAAAAAAAAAAGGGTACGAAAGGGGAAAAGAGACAGGGGAAGGGAAAAAGGGAAAACAAAGACAGGGAGGGAAAAAGGGGACAGGAAAAAAAAGGAAGGGAGGAGGGGAGGGAAAAAAAAAAAAGGGGACCAAAAAGGAAAGAGGGAAAAAAAAAGGAAAAAAGGGAACAACCAATAAAAAAAACAGAAGGGAGGGAAGAAAGCGGAGGAAAGGGAGGGAGGGGAACAAAGAAAAAATAATAAACAACGGAATGACGGGAGAGGGGGGGAAGGGAAGGTAGGAGGGAGGACAAGAAGCGAGGGACAAAAGGGGGAAAAAAAGGAAAAAAAAAAATAAAAAAAAGAAAAAAAAAAAATAAAAAAAGGAGTAGGGAAGGAGGAGAAGGCGGAGGAAGGAAAAAGAAAAAAAGAAAAAAAGAGGGGAAACAAAAAAAAAAAACACAGCGCGAGGGGGTGAACAAAATAGAAAGAAAAACAAAACAAGGGGAAAAATAAAAGGGAGAAGAGAGACAGGGAACGGGAAAAAAAGGGAAAAAAAACAAAAAAAAAAAAGAAAGGGAAAAAAATTAAGGGAAAAGGGAATGGAAAAAGGAGAAACCGAGGGAAAGGAAAGGGAAAAAGAAGAGAAAAAAGAAAATAAAGGGAAGGAAACGGGAAGGGAAAAAAAAAAATACAGAGAAAATGGGAGGGGGAAAACAAAGGGAACACAAAAAAAAAAAATAAAAAAAAAAAAAAAAAAAAAAAAGAAAAAAGGGAAAGAGGGAAGGGAAAAGGCCAAATGGGGAAAGGAGGAAAAAGGGGAAAGGAAAAAGGGAAAAAGGGAAAAAAAAAAAAAAAACAGTGAAAAAAGGGAAAAAAAAAAAGGGAAAATGGAAAGGAAAAAAGAAAAGAGGAGGGGGAGAAGGGACGGGAAAAGGGGGTGAAAGAGGGACAAAGGGGGAGAGGAAAAAAAAACAGGCTAGGGAAAACGGAAAAAAATAATATGGGAACAAAAAAGGGAAAAAAAAAGGGTGAGGAATTAAAAAAGAAAAAAAAAGGAAAAAAAGCGAGGAAAGAAGGGGGAGAGAAAAAAATACAAAAAAAAAAAAAAATAAAAAAAAAAAAAAAAAAAAACCAAATGGACAGGAAAAAGGGGAAAAAAAAACAAAAAAAAGGGAAAAAAAAAGGGACAAAAGAGGGAAGGAAGTAAGGAAAACAAGGAAAAAGGGAAAAAAAAAAAAAACAAAAAAAAAAAGGAAGGGAGGGGAACAAAAAAAATAAGAAAGCGGATAGGAGGACTGAAGGAGAGGAGGAAAAAAAAGTGGAGGGGAAAAGGAAAAAGCAGAAAAGAAAGAAAAAGACAACGATAAAAAAAAAAAAAAAATAAAGGGGAAAGGGGAAAAAAAAAAAACAAAAGAAAAAACAGGGGAAGGAAGAAAAGGGGGGAGAGGGAAAAAGAAAAAAATGAGAAAAGAAAAAAAAGGAGAAGGGGAGGAAGAGGAAAGCGGGAAAAGAAAGAAAGGAAAAAAAAGGGGAAAAGGGAAAAAAAAGAAAAACGAAAGTAAAGGAGAAGGGGGAAAAAAGGAGGAATAATAAAGGGAGGACAGGGAAGGAGGGGCGAAAAAAAAAAAAAGGGAAAGGAATAAAAGAAGAAAAAAAAAAAAAAAAAAACCAGGGAAAAGAAGGAAAGAGGGCCAAGGGTAAACAAAAACAAAAAAAAAAGGGAGGGAGGGGAAAAACCAAAAAAAGGAAAGGGGAAAAGGGCAGGGAAAAAGAGAAAAAAGAAAAAAAGGGAGAAAGGGAAAGGAAAAGTGGGAAAAAATAAAAAACAAAAAAAAAGGGGGATAAGAAAAAAAAGGAGAAGGAGGAAGGGGCAGGAGGAGGAAAAAAAATAAGGAAAAAAAGGGAGTAAACGGGACAGGGAAAAAAAAAAAAAAAGGGAAATAGAACAAAAGAAGACAAGAAAAAAAAAAAGAGAGGGAGAGGGAGAGGGGACAAAAAAAAAGGAAAAAAGGATCGAAAGAGAAAGGGAAAAAGGGAGGAAAAAAGGGAAACAAGGGAAACAAAGGGGAGGGAGGAGGAGAGGAAAAAAGGGAAAAAGTGAAAAGGGCAGGGACAAAAAAAAAAAAAGGGACGAAGAACAGGGAATACAAAGGAAACAGGGAGAAAAGGAAAAAAGGTGTGAGGAATAGGGAAAGGGAACCTAAGAAACAAAGGAAAGGGCGGGAAAGGGAAAATCAAAAAAAGGAACAAAAGGAAAAGGGGGCGCAAGAGGGGGGACAAAAGGGAAAAATGGTAAAAAAGAAAAGGGAGAGGGGGAGGAGGGAGGCAAGGAATAAAAATACAAAGGGAAGGGGAAACATGGAAAAGAGACAAAAAAAAAAAGGAAAAGGAACAAAAAAAAAGGGAAAGGGAAGGAATAAAAAAAAAAAAAAAAAAAAAAATGGAAAAGGAGGGGAAAAGGGAAAAAACGGGAAGGAAAAATAAAAACGAAAAAAAAAAAAAAAAAACAAAAGAAAAGGGGAAACAAGGAAGAAAAAAAAAAAAGGGCGGGGAGAGGGGGGAAGGGAATGAAGGGGAAAAAGGAAAAAAAAAAAAAAATAATTAATTAAAAAACAAAAAAAAAAAAAAAATTTAAAAAAAAAACAAAAAAAATTAACAAAAAAAAAATTTAAAAAAAAGTTATTTATGTTATTATATTTAAAAAACTGTAAGATTAATTTAAATGTGTATAAAAATTTAAAAAAAAAAAAAAATTTATTATCAGCCTTTATTTCATTCTTCGGTCTTCGTTTCTTGTCAGGCCTTTGTTAATGACCACTTATAAAGTGGCGTCTTTGCAAATTTAATGAAGTTCCGCAAATGGCCACATTGCCGTGCCACATGTGAAGGCCTGTTGTGAATAGTGAGACTTTCCTCTTCGAGAGAGAGCTTCTTTCTTCAACCCACAAAGGGGTGCTGAAAGAAGAGAACTTGCGTAAGGTTTCAATCAATTTGTTGCGAAGTATTCTGGTGAGATGCTTCATGATTTATAGTTCTATTCTTTTTCTAGGCGGTCAACAATTAGGTGATGCCAATTGAAGTTCTAAATGAACGTGCTGGGCTGTTCATGGATCGAATGAGTAATAAAATCAGGACGGATTTTGGTGTACCTCTGCATATTAAGATATTACGCATCTCACTGGATCACAGTACGTTGATTTCTGGGAGAAGAGGGAAGCTGATCATGGTTGATAGTGAAATTACAAGTACAAAAACTTATCGCAAGGCACTTGTCTCATGAAAATCTTTGCCAACATTATGTTGGGTATGATCAGATTCCCCATTGCTCCTTGGCTTGACTTGGCTTGTTCATTCTGGTAGCTATTAAAGCTGTTGATTGCATATTTGGAGCTGGAATGTTTAAATTTTACATCTGATCTTTTTGTTCGGCTGTGTGAAATTTGATGTAAAAATGTGTTAGTCTGACTCTGGTAAAGGGGGTGCTTGATGAATTGACCGCATTTGAACTGTAGTGTAAAAAATATGGTGTTTTTGCGAACTTGGACTAATTCAGGGTTTCCTTGTTTTTATTTCAGGTGGTGTCCATTTTGGTAGGTAAGGGTGAAATTTATCTGTATATTTTGTACAGTGTGATGTTTGATCCTTTGTAGAAGTTCTTGGAAGAAGTCCCAGCATGTACACGACTAGGTTTTAGTAAAGTCCTAAGTTTGTGGTAGCCAGTTGTTGTATTAAGAAGGTGAAGCGGATCTAGCTCCAACAATAAGCACGGTTAGATAGAGTTGAGAATGGGGAATATTTATCGGTACAGCTATTACATAGTGAAATGAACCTGTGTGAAGAGGATAAAGTTGGGTTGTGTCTGCATCTAAAGACTTACAGTATTCTTGATCCTAGTTGTTCGATATGAAATGAAATAAGTTCTCTCAGTCCCCTTAGTTGAGGTATCGATGAATTCCTGATGTAATTGGGTGGTCTCATTTCTTCGAGCAAGATTGGGTTTTCTACAGTACGGCGGACAGGACGAGCCCGATGTCCTTTACACCATACTCCCACTTAAATACATGTTTTTGTTCCGTTCTATTTAGCGGGTTTAAACTTACGGTGCATCTACTTCACTTGCTTGTGACCTTTCCACTAGGCCAGAGTATGGATCCTGGTTATATCAAGATCATTTAATCTTGAGAGTTAGGGTGTGGACTTAAGTTAAACCTTGTTTGGGTTTGCATCATTGTTAGATTTTATATTAATAACAATTCGCGCATGCCACGTCGTTAATTTCTTTATGAGTTGGTTAAAGTACAACTCCAGAATTTACTAAGTATATATGCTCGGTGTGGCAAATAAAATATGATATGTGTTTAGAATATTTCACAATTATTGACCCATTAGTTAATTTATCATTATTGTAGTTGTGATAATATTGTTTAAGGCTTTCTTGTGAACATCCAGTCTATAAAGTACTTATTCTTAAAATGTCGAAAAAGGCCATTTACAAACATCCCAAGGGGTCATGTTGGATGGTGTGAAGTAATAAATAAAGTGTTCCTTAAAAAATGTTTATTTGAATACAACAAACCAGAAACTCCATAAAAAATAATTGCATTAAAGTATCCTATTCAATGTGAAATTCAAACCAAAGACTCTTAAGTCCTAACATCAAACACCCCCCAACAATACCCTTCCCCCTCCACCCCCCCACCACTCATCTAAAACCTTTATCCCCCCCTCTACCCATCATCCTACCTCCCGCGTCTCACCCAACCATTCTAGCCCTACAATTCATCCCACGCCTACCGGCATTTCACCTCACATCAATCTCTTACAATAATAACAAGAAAAGAAGGAAGAAAAGAGTAACACCCTAATATAAGTTATGCCAAAACCTAACTTATATTTAATGACGGATGAATTCAATCAAATGTCTAAGTTGGCTATGAAGTGAGATACCTAAAAAATTTAATCACTATATATATGATTTAAATGGTAACCTCAAAATCGACTATCTATATGAGAAATAACACAGATCGCAATTTAACCTAAAAAAAAAAAAATTGCTTTTCTCTGTGTTGCAATCTAACACATTCATTAAAATTGCCCTAAGTTTGGCTGGCTGAGATGGCCAATATTAATAGACCGTTAAGTTAGGCCCAAACTATTACCTAGTTGTAGCGCCCTTTCATCTGTTTCAAAACAACTTTTATAGACATCTGACACTTGTCCCTACAGACATTGGACCCCTGGATACTAGGGTTTTACTGTTTTGTCCTAAACTAAAAACACTTCTGTAACATAAGTTATATGACATTAGAAAAAATCACCACATTGTAAAAACATATAGTGTAACAGTACTTGTCAGGAGTTTTCTATCGTTAATTTCGCTTATGATTGTTGTCAACAGTTTTGTCGGTTCTAAAAAGCTTTCTTTGTGTGGGAATTAACTTTGATAAGGGAATTTGGGTTTTGGTTTTTCTTCTGTAAAGATGGCAGGAGTGGGAGATTTAGCTTTGATGGGACTAAGATAAGTAATTGGTAAATTTGAGAAAAGGTATTTCGGGCGTTCCATTTTCTTCAAGTTCAAATTTTAGTTTTTCTCATGTTAGAAATTGGATGTTCAGAAAATCAGAATTGCAGTCAGAAGCGGTGATGGCAAGTGAGAAAAATTCAAAGTTTCAGGTGAATTGAAGAAGGGTTCTTAGCTTTTGATGTTGTGTCAGACAAGGGCTTAAGAAAATTGGATTTGGGTGAAGAAGACAAAGCTTTGGTGTACAATGGGACCAGTTGTTATCTATAGATGAGTTGGAGACAATTGGCTATTGCAGGTATGAATGTGGCTAGGTTAAGATGTGTCATAACTCAAGGGAAGTGGCATCAAGATGTTATTAGAAAGATAAGAAGTTGAATCAAGGAAAAAGGCTATTTTGTGTATCAGTTATGATTGCTAACAGATGGGAATCCAATACACGTTGATCATGGCTCGTCATATTGTCTGTAATAACGAAGAGGTAATCAACCCAAAATTCTGTAGAGCCAGTTTTGTTGCATTATGTGTTGGTTAATTTAATATGCGTTCTGAATTATTATCATAGTAAGAGAAAAGTAAATAAAAAAAAATTGATTTTTTGTCACATAATGTGGTTTTACAACTTTAACACTAGTAAGGTCTGTCAAAAGACTAAAAGGATGCCGAGCACTAAGCTGCTCTATGGGGGGGGTCTGGGGAAGGGTGGACACACGGTGCTGTGTAATTTCAGCATTACTTGCTTTTCTCTCAGAGGCCCAACCACTCCCCCCCCCCCGCCCTCTCCCTTTCCCATCCCCACATCCCCCTATCCCGGCAAACTCGAACTACGTGACATCTTCATGATCACATGGCAGCAAAAACTGGAAGGTCACATTTCCGCTGTTAATGGTGTTTGTACGTCCGCTTTGCTTCACTGAATGCTTTGTTTGAGTGTGTTTGTAATAAAATATGGAAGAGTAAACAGATTTTTAAAAGGTGGTCAATTTTTGTTCGAGTCGAATTTGATCTTGAGGACGTCGTACTATATTAACTAAAAATATTTAATCTGTGACTTCATTGTTATATTTTGTGTACGTGGGAAATTAACCCATGTGTTGAAAAGTTGAACTTATAGACTAACTTGATTCGGTCCAGCTGGTGCATTTAGGAGGATTCAATCTGGTACTTTACTACTGAGAAGTTTGAGGTTCCGTCCAATTTACACTTCAAGCAAATTATGAAGGGGTTTCTCTGAAGGTAAGTCATGATTAAAAAAAAAATTGTCACCTGTTTGGTTGGTAAAGGGTTAGATTGAGGTTGAATTCTCTTTCTCTATTAGGTGTCAATTTGGTGATGCAATTTGTATTGACGGAGAGGACTGGCAACTTTTGAACGTATAGAGAAAGTGGTAAGGTTCTTTGCGGCTGCAAGTGCAAGACCCCGGTCATTCTGCCTAGAGCTAAGTTGAGGGTTCTGGAGAGTATGGAAGTTTTAGGGAAGAGAGGTTATGATCTCCCGATTATCTAACAAAGGTCAGTAAATTTTTGTATTGACTTGAGTTTTACGCATCGAAGAAAAAAATTATGCTTGAGTTTAGCTTAAAAGGGGCAGTCTATCTTCAACATGCTCTGACTGAGGTGTTTTGAAATGACATAAAATGATCCAACTAAACTGATAGGCCAAATGGGCCAGTTATCACAATTGTTACATTTGTTGAAACTATTGGAGGTTTATATCTACCTGGTTTGGAATGTTTTGTAAAGAAACGAACTGACCTTTTATCCTTTTCTTTTTGTTTAAATGAATCTCTTGACTTTCTGATGCACTTGTTATGATCGAACCCAGTGGAACCATAAAGTTGTAACTTCCCTATCAAGAATTTTTCTGCAATGAGAATTTTCTAATTTGCGATGCGCCAATTCATGAATACACAGGGTTGGTCAGGGACATGGTGTTTGAATATCTGAAGATACGATTTTCATTGCAGTTTCATTTGTAAAAGACCGGACCAATCAACATCTGGGGGAATACCTCTCAACTACACGCCCAAGTAAGTAAAAGTTTGTGAGCAAAGATATTTTTTAACTTCAACAATTATATCCATTTAAGTCCTTCCTAAATGCATAATTTTGGTCCACTAATAGCTGCATTCCTTATCATTGCGTAACAGTGCTCCGGCTCTTTGACTATACACTTTTCACATAGGTTTCAAAGTGTATCTTTGCATAACATCCCTCTTTGAATTTGGTTGCACCAGGGGGCAATAAAAGTGTTGGCAAAGATAGAGAGCCTAGAGTATCGCCGAAGGTTGGAGAGAGATTGGTGAGGCTTCTGATGGGATCATGATAGCAAGGGGAGAGATCTAGGAGTTGAGCTTCCACTTGAACAGATTCCATCTGTTCAGAAAGATATTACTTATGGTTGCAGGCAGCTCAACAAGCCCGTTATCGGGGTCCTCTCAACTCTAGAGTCAATGGTCGAAATACCACTCCAACTAGAGCAGAGGTTACTAAATCTCTTCTTCTCGTGATTCCTTTTGCATTTTCTGTCTTGTGACACTTTTACTAGACATTCTCTTTGGGTGGATCTTAGCTATTCCAGCTTCATAATCATAGACTTTTTTACGGTGATAGGTTGCAGAGGTTTTGAGCGGTTACGGACAGTATGCTGAGGCATAAGTTATACTGTGGTCAGCATTGGATTCATATGGACTGAAGCTCTTTTGTCTTGGGACCAACTAGAACCCATAGGAAAACAATCAGGTCGCGAAGGAACAGGCAAACTGTATGGCATCAGCGCAAACTTGGACGCCACTCTTTTACAAGATCAAATTTGTGAGCAAATCTGCAAGTTGTGCAGTGGAAATGGGGTACTTCCCTTTTCTTATGTATTAATGTATATAACGACCTGTTTGTCGTTCGATCTAACCAATTTTGTTTACATACTCAGATGACAACCTAAGGGGATGGATGCTATTTGTGTGACACAAGGCATGGGAAGATGGCATCTCTTCTATCGCAAATAGTCCAAATCCTCCAATATTGCCTTCACAAACGAAACAGCAACAGATGGATTAAATTGCAATGGGGAGGTACTCCCTTTCTCACGACCTTTCAGACGACATGGAAGGACACGTTAAGACAACAGTCGACGTATTAAGCAAAAGGGATGATAAAGAAGGATGATGCTTTTTTGGTGGATCAGATATCACCTTCCAATTTTTATGCCAGAACAATGTCCAGTTCAATCTAAATTATGACCAAACATAGGATATCTTAGATATTGCATTATGGTTCCTGATGTTTGGAACAAAGAACTCCTGTTACTATTTTGAGAACACTACTTTTGTTGCTATGAATATTTATGATCTGTTTAGTTTTTGGTTTTGACTTTTTAAAGATTTTTCTTTATAACAATCCATATGAAGATGAGCCAATTTTTAAAGCGAATTTGACATAGGCTTATTGTGGAAATGAGCCCAAAAATTCAAGACAATCCAAATTGTTGAGGTCACATGGTACTGGCCATTTATATCTTCAAGGTCCAATTTGTACAAAAAGATATGGATTCTCTTCCTTCTACAATCCATTGATGATTTTGATGTTTAGTAAAGTGTAGAAGAACAAGCCAAGGGATAACTTTTTATTCTTCTTTTGTTATTACATCTGATAATTTGGAATTTATTTTAATTCGTGTCAAATAATTATCATCATATAGGATAAAATAGTTCAGTGTGAAAAGCTATATAAAGGCAACAAACCACAGAGATAAAGTAGTGTATAAAAAAGTTTATTTATCGAATAGAGAAAACTATTTTCAATCGGTCTCGCTCGAGTGAAAAACTTTTGAAATATGGATAATAAGATTTATATATGTTCATCGTGCAAGAATCAATCTAATTGCTATCGTGATTTATTGACGGCTCTAATTAATTTTTTCTAGACAAAACAAAAGCCATTCCGATATTTTCTCTTATAAAAATAGATTGTAAATTCAATCTTTTAGGAGAATAATATATGAATATGAGTGATGATTGTTTAAAACTATTTAATTATATTGCTCTCTCCAATTTGCAGTTATAAAAAGAAACTATTTGATTCATTTGTGAATTCTAAGCCTCATTCACTTTTACTCGTTCACTATTTTAATATATATAATAGTTCATTTTACTGTTAAATTTAATATAAAAATTTTTATAAATATCAATTAAGGAAAAAAATCATTTTTTCCGCATCAATCAAATGGACAAAAATGGATATGAGGGAAAATAGGGGACAAATATTATTGGTAGAAAAAAAAAAGTGAGAGTGGTTGGCTAGGGCTAGGCGTAAGTAAATCTGTTTGGATGCGACACACATTGGATCGATTCTCGGCGAATATTTATGGCTACAAATTTGCCAAATCATTGGCCAAAAAATTGTTAAGGTCCAAACCGGTTGAGTGAGAAACAGAATAATGCCGCCGTTTAACTTAAATGAAGCTTCTTGAATTTAGCAAAATTGATATTGAAAAATGGCATCTTACAGTTATTGAAGTCTCAATCTCATTTTCTCATTAATTCTAGTCGTTATCCACTATAGCCAAAGAAGGATTTTGGGGTTGTGAGTATCAAAAGAAAAAATTCAATCTTGAAGACATTTGTTGTTGAAAAAAGTATGGGTTAGTTGTAGAATTAAAGACAAGAAAATCAGAGTAGGGTAATCTTTTATATACTTTTTTCAAAAAGGTTGGGTTTTTTTTTGTTGTTATATTGGAATTTCATCACTAGCATGTTTTGCGTTTGATGAATTCCAATTTCTTGTTCAGTGGGAGATAGTGTCTTTAGTTACTGTTGAACACTCAAGTGGCAGTCAAAGATTTTCAATATGATGGATGAGAATATAAAAAAGTAAAACACACAAAAGTGAAGGGGATTCTACATAAACATTCAAAAGATGATTTTAACCAAGTAAAAAGTGTGTTTTTCATCAAACTAGATCTGTCAAGCATGCTAGAGGGAAAGCCTTTTACGTTCTATAAGTGATAGTTAAGCACCAGGCTTTGAGAATGAGAAAGGTTGAATTATTGGTAGCAAGTTCTGAGTAGTTAAAAGATGAATATCATTACTTGATTGAAGAAGGAGGGTTGGGGGGAAAAAAAAAAACCCCCTGGGCGAGGCTCAATCGATGCACGTACAGTATGTGACAGTCAAGGAGAAAAAGGATTAGTATTTGAAGTATTTCAGGTACTGGAATGGTATCTGGTGGGCCGATCCTTCATTAGTAAAATTCCTTAGTGATTGAGAAAAAGAGTGAGAAATTTAGATTCTGTGCCAAGGTACATATATCGCTGAAGAGCTTCAATCCCTTGAAGCACAGAATGTATCTTTCAAGTTCCAGCAACTCGGCTTTTCATTACACAAGACTTATGAATTGGTGACGGTTGAATGACTGGATTGACTGCGTCATGACCATGGCCAATCGGTCGGAACTATCTGGGAAGCTTTCAATTTCCACAACTAGAGTTCTGTGGATTTACTTGATATACTCTTCTTTTTGTTATAGAAGCATCAAATCCAATGTTGGTTTCCTAACAGGTGAAGAACCACAGAGTCATTGTTTATGAAAGAGTGAGAAGACGTGGCATGAATCCAACTTATTGCTTGAGAGACAAAAAAAACATCAAAGAAAGAAGACGAGGGAGACAAAATTAGGGAAGAAGATGGAGGCTTTCTATGCAGACTTGCCATCGTCAAACGATTTCTGAAGGAAATGTGACTAATCAAAGGAAAAGTCGTATGCACTGAATACGTGAAGGCATTGAGGTGGGCAGGTTTCTCCTTATTACCTTATTTGAATTTGGTCTAAATGTTCAGGTACAAGAATAAAATCCGTGCAATTGGTTCTTGACCTTGATAAGTATGAGTCTCTGCCGTACACCGTACATAAATCCTTAAATTTATTTCCCATTTTGACTTGGCACGGTTTGTAAAAGAAGCAAATAATTATATTAGTTGGTACCTTTCTGACTTTGTGCTTTTGAATAATAAAAATAGCGACAAGGTATATGAGAAGTATAACTTGCTTCTTTAAGGGGTAGGAGTGATGAGAAAGAAGTGTTACGTATGAAGGTAAAAGTAGGCCTTTTATTTAGGACAGGCGTCCAGTTGTGTAAATAACTGTTCAAACAGAAATTATGAAAAAGATTTCAAAGAGCGTGCTATATTATTTTACATATTTTTTGGTTCACATAATTTATATGACACTATATGGGTTTGTAACTCAATACGCATAAGTCTTTATGTATATATTTGCACAGGGTTGATTTCACGTGGCAAAATTTGTACTCTTGGTGGAACAGTATTTTGGCGGTTTGCCGTTGACTGTAACTATTGCAGCGGTCTTAGCTTATACCTGGTAAGTGATTTCTAATTAGTTAATTTGATCATTGTACCTAGTGTTAAGTAAGTTTGTTGAACTTCTTGTCTTTGTTCGGATGACTTCTCCTAAACCAACAAAGGAAAAAGAACCTTTCTTAAGCACAGCATGTATAGTTCACATGATATTGCGTTCCAAGATTTTTGGAGGAAAAGGTGTAATCCATCTTGTACGAACTTGCAGCTAAATCGTATGTTGAATTAATGTTTGAAAATAGGAATTATGTGTATCTGCTTCTTTGCCGTAGCAATAATGTTACGAGGGATAGATAGCCTAGTGGTAAAGACCCTTTGTCCTTGGTTTTTCAGTTTTATGACAATTTTGCAACTTCGTTCGCACCCCTATGTATCTGTTTAAAAATGGAACAATAGTCTCCTAGATCTCATTACAATTTTTCTGAACTTTCTGCTCCCTGATCCTAGAAAATCCTCCCAATTGTATTAGAGTTAACTCAGTTTTTTTCTGTTGTTACTTCTGTTGTAACGTTGCATATACTTGATGCATCAATAGTTACTTCATTTAAACAAATATCCTCTCGATCTGCCAACCTTATGGGGAGGGTTGAGTCACTACAGAGATAAGTGGGAAATGGCTATGGTTGGACCTGAGTAAGGGGAGTCCAGTGGACAGGTTACAAATATCAGATAAGGAAAATAAAAGATGCAACTATCATGACTTATCTAATGGTGTGGGAACGAGACCAGAACTGCTTGAGTTATTTGATGTTTTTAGTATATACAATTAAAAGATCCAGCAAAATGTGGCAAAACCAATTTTACAAATTGTCTCCTTGAATGCAATGTTAAGCTGATAGAGGTTCTTCGTTTATTGAATTTGGATGGCAAATGATAATAATATGGGACCTCCAGAATGTAGAGAAAAGCTAGATGAGATAAAACATTTCCAATCAAACATGTGACAAGTTTAATATACCTCAGGTTGTTATTTGTTGTGGTGGGTAGTATAAGCAGTAATTCACTTGGTTTCAATGTTTTTTTGGATGTGTATTGCTACTGTCGCGAGTTAATTCATGTTTAATTACCATTGATTGTTTCTTCTCTTCGTGTATTTTGGACCTTCTTCTTGTGCCTTACGCGACCAACAGATCGACAGATCCACCACCATATGTTGACCCTTATGTGCTACTCGAAGCACGAGAGGATATCACAGACAGCTCCACGTCTAAATTGAAGTTGCGGCTGATTCAGAAGTATATGGTCATATGTGTTGAAGGTTTCTATTGATTATCCTGAATATATTTCCTTGTATTTCTCAGTTTGACTTGCAATTATAGATAGAAGATAATTATGTGACTGATAACTGTATTTCTATGACTGTAAAATTGTATAAAAAAATGTGCAAGAGATAAGATTTCAAGTCTGTAAACTATACTGATATCATTCTTTAATTGATCCTAATCCCTGCGATGGGAAGCCCCAGAAATTTCTGTGAGAAGGAAGATCTAGAGTGAGAGTCGCCAGTTGGATTTTCTCCCCCTCCGCGAGTGTATAGTCGTGAATAGGTCTGCATCAGAATGTGACATAAAATTATTGTTAGTTTCAAGTGATCCACTTTTAGAAAAAGGAGTTGACATACAATTGTGAATTGTGATTACACGCTCTCGCAAACTTTGCGTCTGGATTTTGACAAACCAGGTGGTCCAGATTGCTTAGTTGCCTTTTCATACAATATGCTCAATTGATGTTAGTGATTCTATGTTTGTATTAGATGGAACTTGAACTCGTTAATGTCACAATTGTAGTATTACTGTAAACTTTACTGTTACTAGAATTTCAAACCTTCTAGCAAAATGATCGAGAAGTACTTCCAAATGAGCATTCAAATGTATTTGTTTAGAAAATCTTAGTCAACTTCAAGGTGTTCATATGAATCCTTAATGATACTTCTCTCAAATAGGGACCAAGGGAGGTAAAGTAGTTTAATATATGTCATATCATACTATACATACATAATTGTACCTGGACAATAAAGCATGACTTAATATCATTAGATTTAAATGAACCTATAGCAACTTTTTTGTTGTAAGTAGTATTGTATGAAAACTACAGAAATTGCAACACGAAATATAGAAATGAGTCTTAAGATTGTAAAAGTGTATGCCTATAGCCATTTTGCAACCCCAAATCTAGGAAAATTGTTTACAATACATGATAAGAAATGTATGCTTGTTAGCTGAAGGCAAACCATTCTTATGTCATCACGAAAGAAAAGGAAAGTTGGAGGGGAAGGGGGCTTAGGAGAGGTGCTGCTTTCCTTTATTATTCTCTACACATTAGACACAGGACCTCAAGACCGAGATGGAGGCTCGAATTCTGGGAGATTTTTAAGGCTCTAACAGATTCCTAGAAGCAGCAGAAGGGAAGATAATTCAGGACACACAAAAACAAATTATATTCAACCAAATCCAGGGTAAATGATATTTAGTATCTTGGCTCTCTGTGATATGACATCTGAATAGGGAAATAGACAGTGAGTGGCCAAAATGAGGCTGCTCGCCAAAGACCGCAAAATCGTGAGAATGGGAAAAAATGGCTAATATGGTTGTGAATACCACATATAAAGTTCTCAAACACCCCAGCCGAAAAATTGAAATTGAAACAACCCAAGGTGCAGGTTAATTCATGTATTCTTTTGTTATGAATTTACTTTTGGCCATTTCTGTCTCATCTGCTCCAACCCTCTACAAATCAAAATATAGGTTGACAGAACCCTGAAAACATATTCATTCAACTGACGTTGCATTGAGATTTATAAAATTGATCTGTTATGTGAAAACTAGATGTGTGCCCACCCAGGTTATGACCTGGTAGCCATGACGTTGGATGAAGACTATGAACAGAATATTAGCCTAAGCCATAGTAGATAGAATTACTTGGTGGTTGTACTTGGCGGTGAAAGGTGCCCTGTGGAATAGTTGACCCACCCTTATTGAGACAGAAAAACTCTAGGAACAGGCATCCAAAGGAGTGTGGACATAGTAGTCAGTGAAACATGAACTGATTGAGAGCCCTGAGTTCGGTTAAATCCAGTGGAGAAGGAAACACTATGTGTGTTTCTAGTAGGAAGTGTCGTATCAATGTGGAATAGTCGAGGCCCGCAAAAGATTGGTCTGGACCAATAAGGTATCAAAAAAAATAAAAACCTTATAGGGGGACGTGTTTGTGATGTTCGATTGTACTGTAAGCTCAAACGAGATAGAAATCACGATGGATTACATTAGCGAAATCAATAAGCCAGGAAAGGTTCATAGAATCTAAATTCCTGTTAGAAACGTTTACAGGCGCTTGGTTTACAAATGCAGCATACCTGAAGTCCCCCCCCCCCACAGAGTGAGTAAATATTGTTGACACAGAGAACACAATGAATGTAGTTTTTCATGGAATTATTTTCTGGTGGGGGATTCAAAGTGGCCTGGTAAAGTTGAGTTGACGTTGCCAAAAAACATGTGGTAAGATGTAAGTGTAGTTGAATGTTAACTTAAGTTAGTAAAAGAAGGTTGTTTTTGTGCCTGAATGTCCAATAAGAACAATAGAGAAGCAGAGGCAAAGGCAATATTCTCCAAGAGCAGAGAAGGTGTTCCACATCTTGTCTCTGCGGCTTTGGATACATACTTGTCCCACTATTGTCCCTCGTAGGCTTTTATTTGCACTTACTCCATCCTTTAACACATCAAATACAAAACCATTAGGTAAAAAGAAGAAAAAAACATGGGTGTATGGTATATGAAAAACCTTTTCTTGATAAAATCAAGGCGATTTTCTTACATTTCGCAAAAGAACAGAAAAAGAAAATATAGTCCGCATAGATTTCGTAACAAACACACTAGAAAAGGTAAGTAAAAGGTATGGGAAAGTAGTTAAACTAACTTGCAATCTTGGCAATGGACCGAAGGGACCAAGTCCAATGAAGTTGACAAGAATAAGCAAAGGGACATGGCCAGCAATGATGAAGGAATGTAAGCTCTGTGAAAAAATTGGGGATTTGGATAGAAGGATTGTAATAACCCCAAATATATAATTATGAAGGATTGTTGAATCATGACAATCAGCATCATGAACATTACTATGAAAAGCAGTTTGATCTTTTAATTGCCCTGATCAATAAATATACAAAAACAAATTCATTAGGATTAGGATATTAAACAAAAAAATGTAAAACCCCAAATTAAATATCTACACACATGCTTCTGGAGTTGTGGTGATTGCATATCCAATGGTAACACCAAAAAGGTTACTATATTGAGCTAATCCACAAAGGCTTGGACTTTTCCTCCTCCTGCATTCATACAAAATATATTAAAATTTACAGCGTAAAATATTATGACAAGTCTTAAAAAATATAAATTTCAAAAAATTTATTTCCCCACCACGCTGATTTTTTTTCATGTTAATCAAAATTTTAACCATAAATTGAAACCCTCAAAACTCAAGAGAGTTGAGTGGGCCAAAAATAAAGAGGAAAGATATGAAAGAGTAACCGTAAATCATTAATGAAATGTTCCAACAAAAACAAAAAAAAAAAAAAAAGGTTTTTGGCTTTTATGTAAAGACTAGAATAGTCATAAGATTCACAACCAACAACCCCCTTCTCTTCCTGCGGAAATTCGACAAGGTACACAGCTAGTACTGTTCCAATTCGTAAATTACCCTCCAAGGTTGTTGGAAACTGAATGCACCGTTTCACACGAATCAGTTTTAACCGCAATAATATATATTCGGTGTGGTTCAATCAGGAATATAAAAAAGAATAAAAATATTTAAACTAATGTTATCTTAATTTTGTGTGATGGAAAAATTATTTTTAATAAATACGGAATTCTACTTCACTCATATCAAAATGATTTTTAATAACACGATTCCTTTAATTTCACTACTCTAATGATAGAAACTTATAAATCCAACTCATTTAAAGAACACACCAACTATTGTATTCATATCTTGCCTTAGAAGTCTTTATAATCCACTTTTTCTTTAACACTTCAATTATTAGATTTTGTGCAAATATGACAAGTGACAATTGTACCCTGACTACAATTAATTCAACTGACTACAAATATATTGTCAAACCGTTTACAATCTAACTTAAATAAGATCAAACCATTGATGTTAAAAACTCAAAACAAATAATAATCAATGAATTTTTTACATGAATCACAAACCGTTCACTCGAAAATGTATACCACATATAAGTTAAAAAAAATTTCACCTCGCGAGAGGATGTGCATCTCAAACTGAAATATAACACATTGCAAACACACGCAAAAATTAAAATACTGTCAAATATAAAGATTTCTGATGTGTGGAAATGAACAAAAACAAACCATCTGATATTTATACTGTAGATATTATATGCGTACCTCGATGGGCTCGAACAGCCATCCATTATAGGTGTAGCTACGAGAGCATCGGCGGCGCGATAGCAACGGCGAAGGAGGATCGAAGAAACCCATGTTAGGCTGAGAAAGCAATGAGAGCAACTGGTCCTGATATCATCCCAATTGGGCGGTAGCCCATTGCCCAAAGATTAAACATCCTGAACACCTATCACTGCTGGATTATATGAGCATTGTAGTCAACACAGCGTTCCTACAAATTTCAAAAATTAAATCATAAAATAACGAGATTGTCCAGAGAACTTGTATACCGCACGTAATCCACGACGTTTCATACCACTAAACCATAAGTATATCAATAATTGTAATATCTGGATGAGAAGACTTAACATAGTCAAATTCGTTTTATGTTTAGAAAAACATAAATCATGTGAGATCTGGAATCAACTTGTATGATGCAACTCGATTTAACGATACTAATCAACCGGGTTTAGAAAGAAAGAAAGAATTCACATACCCTGATGCAGTTTCTTTGTATTTTTTTCTCTCATTTTTCAAACAATCTTCACATACAACCCTTTATGTTATTTTTTTTAAAAAAAAAAATCCTCTAATCCTTTTTCCTCTTTTATGGATTGAAGATTCCCCTTATAAGGGACTTTTTCATGAATGCATGTAGAAAAAAAAAAAAAAACTGCCTTCGAATTCAAGAAGAGAGATATAGTTATACAAAAATTATAATTTTGTAAAAAAATAAAAATAAAAATGGTGTAAATAGAATACAAACCCGTTTTTTGTGGGTAGTCCATATCATGCAAACTTGGAAGAATCACAATGGCTCCACTAACCCATAGAGAAATTTGAAAACTCCCCTCATTTTCTACTCTCTTTTTTACTTTTATGCGAGTAGTAGAAAATGTGAATAAATGGACAAGACAATAGCTATATATGATAGAGAGAGAGTACTGGGACTTGACAAAACTCATACACTAAAAGATTTATCAGGTTGGATCCGTCTTAATTTATGTGATATAATTTAAATTTTTTATTTAAAAGTCAAATATTTTATCTCTCTGACTATTAATTTGAATATTAAATCTTCACAAAACTCTGAAGAGATTTTAATCATAGGAATTAATAATGAAAGATATATACTAAAACTATAGTCAAAGATATTTTGAAATTCAAGTTCCATCGATGGAGTAATAAAGATTATCTTTTGTTAGTGAGTAATAATGGAATTGGTTGAGTATTATTTTTCACTTCAAGCTTTCCTATAAAATTTTGATAGTATTTTAAGTCATAAAAGTGTTACTCTCCGTTTAAAATTTAAAAATTATTGTCATTTTGCGTTTATCGAAAGTCAATTTAATAATTTTTAAAGGTAAATTGGATCACCTTAATTTGATATTTTAAATTAAAAAGATATTCTTAACTATATGAAAAATAGAATAAGTCAATTTTTAAATATAATATGAAGAAAAAAATTATCTTTAAAAAGTTAGTACAAAATTTTTATAATTTAACTCAAAAAATAGATTCATGAAAAACATTATGAGATGAAAGGAGTAGTAAGTAGTAATGAAAAAAATATATACTAAAAATTTATAGTCAAAGATGAATTTATTTGGAATTTATTTGATTGAAGATGCGAAGTTACCTCACCGATAGAGTAATAAATGATTACATTTGTAGTGATGAATAAATTGGAATTTGACGTGAGTATTATTTTGTTTTCTCTTCAAGTTTTCTTACCACAATGTTGTAAATGGCGACAGTAACTCGATTAAAATTCAATATGAGGAGAGAGGAAGATCATAATAATGTTTGGTTGGTTAAAAGGTTTTAATTAATTGTTAACTTAGTTATAGTTTTTAATGACAGATTATTAATGAATTGACTAAATTGAAACTATGATTTAGGCAGTTAAAGATGAAGACATAATAGAGTCAAAACGGTATATGTAAGGGTTATTTTAGATCCAAGATTAAAATAAAAGGTAAATTGTACCACCATTACATAGTTACGATTATTTTAGGCCTTTTCCCCAAAAAAAAAAATGTTTGTGAAATAATCTAATGATAATTGAAATAGGGGCTGATTTTAAGGTGACTAACGTGATAGTTAAATAGGAGAATAGATATACTTATTTTTTATATTACATAATCAATGATTCTGAAACGTATAAGAAAATCATTAATGAGTTCGGAAATGGAACATGTCTAGTAAAATTATTTTATACTGTGTTTATTATTATATAATAAAAGATTTCAAGTACCTAAAAAAATCTTTTGCGGCAGCTAAAGTTTTTATTTTTTATACAAAGGTTTATTTTTAAAAGTTGAAGGTGTTTAATTCAGATTTTGCGGCTCAAAAGGTGTGTTTTTGTTATTTGTTATCAAATAAATAGATTTGAAAAGACTTTTCAACATAAATTGATTTTACAAGTTTGATCAAATGACTAAATATAAAATTTTAAGAAATTATTGATAAACTCAGCTATTTTAGAAGTAGTGTAAATGATACCTTAAAATATTGCTTATTCAAAAATCCAAATAAAATATAGTATATAGTAATATTATTATTATTTGACTATTATCCTGATATACAAGGACAATGTCAAATTTAAGATTATTAAGAACCATCCAAAATGCGGATTAAGACATAACCAAAAGTTCTTGGTCTAAATTAAGAGGCTTGCCACTGTTTTACTTAACAAATTTCAAGAATATCTTATTAATGATGCTACTCTATAATATGTTATAAAACTTATATAATTAGAATCTATAATTACTTTTATAACTAGATTGTGTAATTATTTCAAAGAAACTTTAATATATGAGTAAAGGCAAAAATAAAGCCAGCTTCTGTTCATTTTGCCTTGTTCATCTTTTAAACACGTGAAAAAACAAAAGTGATAGTTGTTTTTTTTAGATTTTATTTAATCATCAAGAACTTATTCTCAAATCATAGTTCAAAGACCTAATGTCCCTCCTTCACTTTTTATTGTATACTATTTCAAAAAATAGATTTTTGACTTTAATTGTCTTTTGTAATATATCAACAATAAACTAATGACTATTTTTCGTGTTTTATCCCTTAACATTACCATTTCTATTTCCCAAATCATTTTCAGTAATACTAAACACCAATGATATAAGTATTATAATAAAAAGGTCATATAAAGTATTACTTTTAATGAACATATAAAATATCAATAGCAAAAAAGGAAAATGAAAGACGAAGCCTCCCAGCGAATCAAATATTAATTTAGTATGAACTATAATTAGTATGATACAATCAATATCTATCGAATTTTAGAAATGAGTCAGAAAAAAAAAATATTCAAACTTCGTATTTGCATTTCTCGAAGCGAAGGAGAAAAATGAAGAAACTGTTTTTTACCATTTCATATAACATTAAAAGTAGATTGCTTCATTTAATCGTTCGTAGATAAGACTCTTTTGTTCTTTGTATCCAATAGTTCCTTCATGTAGGGATGTCTCCTCCCTTAAATTGGTTGCTAATAAGAGAACTTAAGTTAAAGCTTATACATACCTTAAAACAAGAAATGTGTCTTAATTAGAATCATATCCACCGACAAATGTTCATCTCTAAATTTAAAATTTATTTCAAGTAATAATTACAGCACAAGTGAAGGGGAAACAACAGAAGCTCACTTTGATGTAGTTTTGTAATTATCTTTTTATAATGTCTTTATTTTTAAAAAAAAAAGTGACTGCGCATGTGTTTCAATTTAGAATATTTCCAAAATAGAAAAGTATCTTATGGAGGTATAACTTATAAATTCGTTTAAAAAGGTAATAATATTATGTGAAGAACAAATTAAAGGATAAGAAACAGCATAAAATCCTGCCATGCCACTTTAAAGATGTGTATTCACCTCCTTTATAACAATATGTTATTTAGCCATTTGTGATATTATAGGGAATGTTACTGAGAAAATATAATATAATACAAAAAATTATATTGAGAATTTGATCGTCTTTTAAAATGAAATATTGTTATAAAAAAGATCGACCCGCATAATCTTGTTTCCATCGTATTTAGTTAGAGTTGATCAAGGACAGGCCCTTAGATAGCGCTGTGTATGTGTTATTAATGCTTTTAGGACAATTAAACGTTACTCTATTTTAATTGTATAGTCTATGTTGAAAAGTACTTTTAACTTAACTTGTACAACACTCTCTCAAATGAGCCTTTAAATTTAGGGTATATTGGCAAATTGCTTTTGGTTTTTTTGAAACTTAAATCTCATTTCGACGGCAATTTTCCTATCATCCAAATTAATATAATGGTGTCTGTTTATGTAATTGCAGTTAATTAAACGAGTTCTCCTTAATCTCATGAGAATATTTATACATTAGTTCCATTAAAGAATATTATTCATATTATCATCGTCTACCGCCAATCCAACACGAACCCTTATTAAATCTTATTATTCTTTATATTATTAGTGTGTGAAGTTATATTAGTAATTGTATGTTTGTCTTTATTTTACACAAAAAAAAAAAATTAAAAAATCACTGATCTTTTTTCTGATTTCAACAACTCCATTATCTTTTGGTCCTAAAACCTCTATTTTAAGCCCATAGGCCCATCAAAAAAATATAACCTTTGCCTAATAGGCTCGAGTTAGGCCAGATCGAAATGGGTGTGGGAATTTGGACCAATATTGTTTTATCCAATTCTTGACAACTACCAAATTGGGAAAATTCTCTTTTTTGGGAAACTACATATGTATATATATATATACTACAAATAAAAAATATTTACCATTATAACACAATAACATTTTTGTTTCAATTTTAATACATGTAAAGTACAATTTTATTCATATTACAAAAAATAATTTATTATTATTCACATCTAATATAAACAAGTTTATATTAATACATTTATCACACATTTTAATACATTGATAATACATGTGTCAACTTTTCTTACCAAAAAAGGTAATTATATTTTAAAAAAAGTGTAAACATAGATATTGCATAATTAATTCAGTTTAATACAATTGCAGATTTAACATCAGTAATTGCTATAAATGGTAAGAAATAAAAAAGTATCGCTATTAAAATCAGTATTTATTTAAGAGTAAAAGACATTTTTTTTTTCCCTTAATTGGAAAAAATTCACCTAAATACCACATTCAAATTCCTTTTGCCATTGAAAAAAGGTTGCAATAATTAGTGTCATATAAACCACAATAATTAGCATTTGGCTAAACATACTAGGAGAGCGCAAAAGGTAACATTGAGAATTGTTGTAGATGCATCAATGGAGGACTAGATTTGGATTGTCAATGTTCCGTAGAATCAATCTGACACAATGATGGAGTCGGAACCAGCAAGGCCATTTCTCATTGTCAATTGTGCTGGTAACGCTGATGTTCCTAGCTTTCTGCAAGTGACCAAAAAATATCTAAAACATAACATGGCAAGCAGTTGCTGGTGTTTCACTGGACGTGAAATCCACAAGTTCCTTATGGGCACATCATAAGCAAAATAAATATTGTATGATGACAAGTAAAAAAGTATAATAAACTTTTCCTGGTTTGCGGGCTCCATGCTTTAAATTTTGTCAAGGTTCAAAGGACGTCTGGTCACAAACCACAGTCCATATAGACTTAAACGGACAAATGATCCAGATTTACCTTGTAGGATTTCATTCAAAATGGCCTTACCCGATTATTGTATTAGGAAATTTCTTTCGAAAAACATCAGAGTTAGACATCATTGGACATTGTAGTTCCTCAACTCTTGTTATACTCCATGAGATACTTACCGTTATGACAGGATAATATATGGCGATCTCAGTGTCCAGCCCAGTTAACTTGTAGGTTGCCTTCCATCCATGCACGACCATCATCATCATCTGTTCTAAGGTTGCCATTATTGGTAAGTATGATATGCACTGTCCATACTCCTCGAATAAGTAAGATGACTAGCAAAAAGTACACTCCCAAGGGTGCAAAATACCTGGAAACCAATAGAGACCTAGTAAGGGATTGTCAACATGCTAAAGATGAGTCATCAAGGATGAGATGGGGCACACTCATTTCATACTAATGCTAAAACGACTCACTTAAACAGAGAGGAGGAAAGAGAGAACTGTATAATTGATCAATCAACAAAGACAGGGACCTCAACTGCAGAAAAGTTGAAGAGAAAACGGGTGTAGTAACGGACAAATAGATCTAACAATTAAAAATTTCTCAGCTGCCGAGGATATGATGAAGTAACACAAATTTGTAGCCAGGAATCCTTCTATATTGGGTTTCTAAAGCATTCTTCAGATGATAGGGAAACATAATGAGCCAAGGATTTTATGTATAATAAGCAATCAACAATTTGAGTATTCTAACCGTTATTATGTCCTATTGGCAGTACATGTAAGTTAAATCTTTTTTCATAATCTGTACTGCGGCTGGCATACAAAAGCCATATACTCCCTCCGTCCCAATTTAGCAAAAAACATGCTTGAGGGCATGGGCATGAAGTTTAAGAAAAATACTTTGAAATTTGTGAGTCCAAAAACAATTTTTGTAACTTTTCTTTGGCCTGTATTAAATTATTTCATTAAGGATAAAAGGGAAAGTTTCAAAATCAAATTGTTTACTAAAATAAAAAGATGTCATCTTTTTGGGACTTAAGAAAAGGAAAGAGTATCACATAAATTGGGACGGAGGAAAGTACTTTATTAATGCAGCGAGCACAAGATTCATTCAACTTGAAGTTAAAAAGCTGAATCATTCAAAATTTAGAAGAGATCAATGGAGATTAATGAAGCTGACATTCCACTAAACGTGTTTCGAAACGGAAAGATTAGAATAGAAAGTTACATAAGTAGTTAAGTAACCACAATCACCTTTATCAACAGAAAATAAGTGAAGACTTACCTCAAGAAAACAGCCTTTGATAGCCACAAAAATGTCCAAAATTATTAACTCCGTTTACAGAAAGAAAAGACACCTACACAGTTAAAACTCTGTGACTAACTTAAAAACCAGCCAATGTGGGAACAACACATTTGTAACTCTAGATAATCATACCAAGGTCTGGAAAAATACTCATTTGGACCGAAGTGGAAATCAGAAAGAGAATGCGCTTGGGGTTCAACCTCTCTTTCAAACCATTGCAAATGGAATATAAAAACAAAAATCCATGAATAAGAAGCTAATAAATTCTTCAGTTCAAATTGAGAGATACTAAACTCTTGTGAAATGAGAATGAAAATTTAAAATGAAAAAATGCATGGTGAGCTTGCATAACGAATTATTAAATAAGGAATGTTAAAACTCCTCGCATAGAGGAATGTATGACTGGGGGAGTCAATGTTGAGGATTTGTTAGATAAACTATGTAGGGGTATTGGCTCATTCACTTCAACCATTTCTCAAGAGAAGTTTAAAGTTTCTCTATATGTCTTGTTTTTTAATCCTGAAGTAATGCTTCCACCTCATTTCGTGCTCGTTCAATTCTAATACACTGAGAGCTTAATCATCGTGTCTTCAATGGGAGAGCGCTATGGATATCTAGTGATCCACGGACAAAAAACAGGTTGGTCTACTTCCTATTGAGTTATCTTAGATAACATATAGAAAAATGGATCCAAATAAATGAGAACAAAAAGTACAACAGAGACTCATTAAAAAAAACAAAAAGAAGAAGCAGGGCAGGTTCCAAAAACTTTTCTACTCCGATCCATTGGCCATAAACCCACACTACCCACCCAAACTCTCCCCTCTTTTTCAAATTCTTCAATTCCCGCTACTTTGCGCCCATGTTCCATCTCAACCATTTTAAATACTGCCCGTACCCTCAACTTTACACCTTCCTCGCCTTACTCAAAAACCTACCATCAATTTTACTCGTCTCTCGCACTAGAAATAATCCAAACTATGTTTGAACCATCTCGCGACACCCCCACACCATCTGACATTAGTGCACCACTCCTGGATACACTCCCCTTAATACCATCCAGCCTCTAGTTACACGAGAGTCCTTTGACCGCTCACTCTGTCTCCCTGCCTCCGGCACAACCAACACCTGTTCCGCAGCGGATTGCTCACCATATCCTCACCCCCATCTAACCTATACGAACCTCTCTACCTTCTTTACCACCCTTCCGCACACGCACATTCTCTTTCCATCTGTTTCCCTAAACCGCCCCCTTTTCAATCCCCCCAACCCATTGGTCTCCAACAATAATCAAGACAAACTTCTTATATATCGAAACTACAATTATATTATCTGAACTTCCTCACAAGACGCAGGATTCTTACTTTGAGCATCGGATATCAGGCAAAAGAAGAGTTAGAAGCAGTTAACATGTAATTCTGACATAGTTTAAAAGGGGGAGGCCTTTTCAGTTAGTACAGTTGATCATACGAATCTTGGAGTTTTATTCCAAATGGTCACAATGGCACCATCTATCTGCATTGTGAATTCCAAGCAGAATCCCTGAGACTTACATCTTTGAGTCATTAAGATTCCATAGAACATGTAGTACCTTTTGGCTGCCATTTTTAATGATATGCTTTAAAGATGAGCGGTCTTCCACAGGCTAAAACTCCCTAGGGTATAGGTGTAACATTGTAAAGCATTGATTGTTTTGTCCTTTATCCTGATGTTATCAAGATTATAAGGAAAGGAAAAAGAAGAGTCCTATATAGTGAAGAATGGAAATCATTACATTCCAAGAAAGAAAATAAAAAAACCTATAATTTCCGTGTCAAGTGGACTAAAAAAAGTAACTTGATGACAGTTATCGAGATCATCATCTTACCTCGGGGAGGGGGAGGGGGATGCGGGAGGAAGGAAAGAAAGAAAGGCTCACAGATACTTTTAAACACCAGACATGATTAGTGAAGAGTAGTTATCATCGTGCCTGCTATGTCTTTGTTTCCTTTATTATTTCCCATCCCAATGTCACAGGTCCAAGCAAGCACATGTAATCCAATATAGTTTCCTTCTTGCCAACAAAAAAAGGTCATACCGTGGGATATGGCCCTAAAAGAAATATGATATATCTCACAATTACAAACTTAAATGATATAGTCGAACCTGAATAATTTTAAGCCGAAAACATAGTTGAATGATTTATATATGAATTGAGGTCCAATTTCATTCAGAGTATTATGCTATCTAATAAAAAAAAACACTTGATTTTGTTAAACGAAACCGTTATATAATGAGATTTAACAGAAGAATACCATTGACAGGGAAATCGAATCAGGCAAAACGGAGGGGGGCGAACAGCTTTGTCAGCTTTTGCGAGAGAGGAGCTTCTTTGGAAACGTTCTGGATAAATTTAAGAGGTAGATCCAAAATAGATCTTCCTCTTTTCGTCGTCATCTTCATCATGATCTGATTTACTATGTTGCATGAGCCTCGATGACGGCTCCATTCGGATCAAATCATTCACCATCCTAAGAAAATCAAAATCCAAGTCCGAAATAAGCACATAATAACGATCAATTTAAATTTTAAAAACTTATAGAAGGAGAGGAATATTTTACCTGCGAAAAAATTGGAATGCTCTCGAAGCTTGAAGGCGAAACGCGGAGATGGGAGGGAATTTGAAATGAAGATGATTGAATTGGGGACGGAGGGCTTTTGGAGTTGGAGTCGAGTGCGTAACTTTGCATTCGGGTTACAGTGCAAGAGATAGTGGTGGAATCCATCAAAATGCGTAGCGTTTCAATGCTAGTAGAGCATCTAAAAAAAAATACAAGATCCCTCAGCTGCCACCTTATTTAAAAAAAAATAATCTATTTTCATTCTTAATGGTCTTCCCAGATACAGCTAGAAAAGATGTCACTCGTATCATTTGTCGGTTATTATTTATCATGGTTTTATTTATAGGGTCAATTTTGACTCTACTTCAAAATGTATCTTTTCATCATATTAATTGTCTTATATTTGTAATTTATACGTAATTTTTATATAATTTGAAATTTAAATTTTTTTGTGTAAAAATATCAAATTAATATTAATCTAAGTTAACTTTGACGAAATAGTCCAATTGACTTTTCAAAATATAACATGACAAATAAAAGTGAACGAAAAGAGTATAAACTTACAAAAAAAATGTGCTATACAATGTATAGGATGGCTATTGGGGTTGGGGACAAATAACACGGATTAAAAGGGGCCGAGATACCGAGATAATAAATGAATCAAAACCCAATTCATCTAAGTTGTGTGTGCTAAAATGGCCTGGATCAAAATGGGGTTAGAAAGGGTCATAAATTCATAATTCAACCCGTCTAATTTTACTAAGTTTAATAACTATATGTCTTATTTTATAAATTTTAACTATAAAATTACTTTATTGTCTTTTTTTCATATAATACATATAATATATAAAATAATAATAAAAAATATTATGTAATAAATTTTGATAAGATTTTCAAAAAATCAAGTAATCTAAAGACACACACAACGTGAGTTATTAATTTATTTAGCGAGGCAATGTTGTGAACTCACATTATGACTCAAAAAAAGACAGGGAAGTTATATGTTTTACATTAAAATTATTTATAAATACAAATAAGTGTTATAGTACTGCTGGAGGACAAACGATTGAATGATAAATTAACTCTGGAGGAAATAAGACGTTGATGAGATAGTAGACCATTCTTCTGGATCGGCCTTCAAGATTGTGTTAGACTTCGAGTATATAAACCAACAGATGATGATTATGCACCGTGTATAATCCATTATTACTAACTTAACGTGCTTATGTGAACAACAATGAGTTAGCAGGATGTGAAATCCGTTATCAAAAGAGGAGTACTTTTTTTCTACAGTTCAAAGATCATCTCTTCGTTTGTAACCTTTCAGCAACGAATAATAAAACTTCATATTCGAAACAAGATTACTGTTGTGACAGTGACAGAACTTTAGGACCGGTTATGAATTCATAATAAATATTATAGTCCTCATGCTTTGTAAAAAGGAATTTATTACTTATAAATATTTGTTAGGGATATTACTTCTAATAGATTAACATTAACATGTTCGTTTAGAATTTTGAAAAAGATAGAATGCAAACCTTATATATGTTTGAGAAAGAAAAATAGAACACGTTATTTTTCGATTTGTACAAACACTTGTCCTCTTTTCTTTGCCTTCAGTATATCGCATGTGATGTGATTTGTTTGGACTTTTTATTATATCAAGAACAATATGAAATCCAATCTCACTACACCACACAATTTTCTGCATCGTATTAGTATCCAAAAAATAATGGGGGGTTTCACCTATTTCAATTTAATTTCACTTTCTGTAGAACACAGTTGCACCTGTCTTGGTCTCCAACTTTCTAGATGTCTCTCTTCACATTCCACTCGAAATCTGCTCTTCCTTAAATGGATTCCACAATGTTTTCAATTCCAAGAACAATTTCACGTCAGAAGTATTTTCATCGCAATCCACATGGCAACTTTTTCTGCTACGTCATCTTCATATTCTTCGTCTTGTCACTCAAAACGGAGGCCCATTACTACCTATTATTGTTCAATTTACAAGAACCCAATTTGCCGAAAATACCATTTTCGTTTTCCTCGCGAACCACCAAAAAGCATTGGAATCTTTTATGTTCTGCAAAAAAAAAGATTGAAATGTTATGTTTTAAAGGCCGAAGAAGATGAAACCCTCATCTTCTTCTTCTGTGGCTGTAGCTTCAGAAGAAAATGATTCTACAAAGACATGATGCCCAATTCAAGAGAGTGAGAGTGCCTCAGCATGAGACTGAGTCTGGAGGATGAGAGGGAGAAGAACAACAGAAATGGGATTGGAAGACAGTAGGAGGAATTCAAGAGTTTATGGGGATCCCTCATTGAGGCTGCTATTAACACTTGAGAAAAGAGAGCTGATGAAAGCTGAAAGAGCTGACAGGAAACCACTAGCAACCCACTTGTGGGCTTCTTTAAAACTTCTGGTTCGGGGTAAGTTTGTCCAAGCGAAAGAGAGGTTGGAAAAGCAGAGGACGCTTTTGAGCTCTTGATCTATAAGGTAATTTTCTGTTTAATGTGTAGTCTATATCCTTTTTTCGGGACCTTAACTAGAGGCAAATCCAAATTTTCAAGTCAGTTCAGAGGTTGGTGCGGCCGCCTAATTTTTGCACACTTTTCTGCATATGTTTTCATGTTAAGCAGTGGTAGAAAATCAGTCAATACACTATTCTAACAACATACTCTGTTGTAATCCCATAAGTATAAGTGACGGTCCCAGTGAGGGCATGGGCGGGGTAGGATGTTGAAAACTTACCTGAGATAGAAAGTTGTTTTCGATCGCTCGGCCCCCCCATTCCAATCATAATTGAATCTACAATGAACTTAATGAGCTGATTATCAAGTAAAGAACTAATTGTGCTGTATACACTGGTTAGTCTACTCTTGCAGTAATGTTTGTACTTGTGAATAGCTACATGACTTGTCTTGAGAGGAGATTTATCTAATGTGTCTTCTTTATGTTTGATCAAATCTTCTTTGACAGCTTAACGGAATAATTGCTTGGCTTTGATACATTATTCGCGGATGATGTAGGAGATTGGAGACGGGGGGGGAATTTTTACTAGGGAGAGGGAGGGCCTATTGATGAAGTAATACCCAATTGGAGAAGAAGTTATCAGAGGCGGCTGGACGGGGATGGTGGGTTCTTGTGGTGGATGGAGGAAAAGACACAAATGATATTGTAAAGCAGGTATGCTTAGATGTTTTAAAAAATTTAATATGACGGTTTCATTATGCCACTATTGCTTTAGTCTTCTGTGATGGACTAATTATGGTTAGTTGAGGCTGTTGGCTTACTTGGTTAAGGCAGCTGTGATGAATCGATCAGCCGGAAGTTGCCAACTATTCATATACGTAACTCTAAAATTACTTAGAAGAAGTACCGTGATGTAGGTGAAGAGATCAACTATGGAAGTCCAGAAAAAATGAAAAAGAAAAGGTGTAGTTGATATGTAGAAGAATGAGTCTTGTAATGAACCTCCTAATTTAATTCCATTTATTCACAGTATATGATCTTTGATGCCACAGCGGAGATTTCCATGTTATTTGTGTGGGGCAAAAGACTAATTGTGTCAATTCAGAATGTTTTAGTAAATATTCCATTTTGATTACTGTGTAAATGACAATATTGTTGAGGGGCTTTCTTCGTCTCTCAGGCTCGGGTGGTACAACCAAGTCAGAGATGGATCTTGATTTGAATCAACCAAATTAAGTACTCGTGGGGCTACATCAGTGCCTATATCTTTGGCGCCGTAAAAATTTTGGCACTATAGCTGTTGACCAGTGGTTTCTTCATAAGCATGATGCTTAAGATTGATGATGACTTGGATAACGTGCCCCTTTGTACCCTTGGTGGCTTCTGACCCTTTGAGTTCAGAGGTATGCATTGTATTTCTCCATTAAAATTGTGTGCTTGATTGCTAAATCTAATGAAAACTTTAGATCAAAGTCAGTTTGCTTGTTGTTTATGTAAGAGGTTTGTAATATTGGTTTCTTAGAAACTCTTTTGCCATGTAAATGATTTTTTCTATGAAGTCCCATTTCAGCTATGTAAACTAAGGATCAACATACTTTCGACCTTTAGATAACACTTCAAGCATAAAGTGAAGTTATGTGCTGTGATATCGTCCTATGGGGATAGCCATGATGTGTGAGAGAAGTTCAGGATTTTGATATATAGAGATTTATGGTGAATATGGAAAAACTGGTGTATTACAAAAAATGATGATTACCCACGATTGAAATCGATGCAACTTACCACTTGATGTTGGTCTTGCTAATTATTCTATGTTCTTGATAGCATGGCAGGTAACCACAAGGAGTAACTGTGCACGCTCTATGGTGTTATTTTAACTAGTCCATCTTTTCCTTGGTCCGTCCATGGACTGGGTGCCTAGGCGGTGTTTGCAATAAATATGATCGTTGTGCCAAACAAAAAGTCTAGTTTGCTCCCCTATTCCGGTTGCTCGTACAGCAAGTGCATACTTGGACATCACTAATACTGGCAGTGCCTGCTTTCGTGGCTGATGGAAGCTTAATGGAGGCGAAAGCAATGTTGTAGTCATTAATATGAAAAAATTCACCACGATATGATACTAGTCTATTCCAGCCTAACCTTCTTCAGATGGATTTTATTAATTTGATTGTCTGTTTCTTACGGCCAGTTCTTTTCTAGATACTTAGCGCTTATTGTCCTCTATTCTTTTTTCAGGGTACCAGAAGAACTAGTTCTTTATAACATCAGTTGTTCTCCTTCATCCAAACGTGGTCGGACCATATCTCACTGATGATCTTGGGCAAGTGTTGCCTTATGCTGTTTAAGGTGTTGGAGTTCCTGTTGATCCTTGCTTTTGCTGGACTTTTAGGTGGTTCTCTTTCAAGGTAATTATTGGTTGAGCTAAAAAGCATGAATGGTTGAGAATGATTGGACACCACAACCCATTTTTGGTTCATCGCTTCTTTTGGCAGGTATGGTTGTTACATCTTTAAACCTATTACCATGTGGAAGGACTAAGAAGCTTGGGCGATAGCACAAGCGATGTTTGGCAGAAGCACGGCTTACATTATATCCTTTCGCTACTTCCCTGTCTGCTTGTTATAGGTGGGTTAAGTGGAAGCGTGCTATGTCTGGCATGGGGACTGTTTGCAACCTTCTTCCGCGGAGGAGAGGACATACCAGCACCAAGACGAGATCACCCACTTGGGAAATCAGCGGTTTGCTTGGGGTTGTGTACTCTTATTGATTGTGTTTCACCTAACACTTTTCCCTAACATTGCGTGCGTACATTCTCCAACTTAATTTTTGGGTGATCCATACTTACGCGGGGTTACTCTGTAATCTATAATTACTGTTTACTTATACCAAAATGTATTATAAAGTCCTATTTTTTTTGTTGTTAAGATCAGGTGTTCTTCTGTACTATATACTTCAAGGTATAGCTGCCATTTTTTCTTCTTTTTTTTTTTTCTTAATATAACCCATAAAAAAAAGTCATGTAGAAAAGAAAAAAAAACAATTGAAGATGTTGATTATGGATCATTATGAATTTATGATGATTATGGTGATGCTATCCAGCTCGTAAATGTCAGAATGATTGGGACAAAGTTTAAAAATACCACTGATATATGGCATATTAACGGCATCTAATTATGCCAAAGCTAAAAAACATTTTATCCTATTCACTAGGCCATGACAATTATACACAAAAAACAAAATAATTTGTTGTTTACTAGTTTCCTGTTGGTTGTTTGTTTTTGTTCTTACTTTTCTGTTTAAAGTTTAAACAACAAAACATGAAAAGGAGAATACACAAAGATGATTATTGATATAATGTTGAAAAGGGTGTACGCCTACTGCTGCTTACAATGATGCTGTAGAAGACACAAAGGCTCGAGGATCGGATGGGCACCTAAAATTGATATTATATTTTAACTTAAATTTTTTAATTGAACGTATTATTTTAACGCTTAATGTTATATGCATTGTATCATGTAACAGTTTTTAAACATTGTCAAACTAAAAACGTGTATGTCAAATCAATTTAAAAAATGGCAGATATATTAAATAAATGTTAAATAATAATTTTTAGTGAATGAAGAATAGTCAATGACTTAATGAAATATGATTTTTGTGCACAACAAATTAAAATATTTTCAAAAAACAACCCACCTAGCATCTTCTTCCGATTTGGTCACCCCAACCCCCCAACTCCAAAACCCACCCACCGAAATGGTCTTCTTCTCATTTCCCCACCCCCCAACTGTTTTCTACAACCTTTGCCCCCCCTAACCCCAAACCACCCTCCTAACCCACATATCACCTTCCACCCCTCTCCCATCCATCGTCTTTTTCAAGTTTGTTCAACGTCTTTTTGCGGACAACCCAAATCGTGACATTTTTTAATGGGGTTTTTTAAATTTTATCTTTGGAAATCCGTTGTGTTGAAAGTTTGTTTTCTTTTTCGTTTCGGTGTAGACAATCATTGAAGACTATTATTTAATGGAAGAAGTTCAAGTTTTGAGAGACGGTAGTTGCAGAAATAGAGAAAAAAAAAAAAAAATGGAAAAAAATTATTAAATGAGTCTTCACGCGCGGATATTAAGCGCATTTACACTCATTAAATTTGGCCCTTCCACATATCAATTATGCAATTTCATCACTTTGTACCTAAACCTTTGTCTAGTGTCCTATATGTGGTTGCGGGGAAAATATTAATGCTTTATATAGTTAGATAATTGAATTAACATAAAACGTGAAGCTAGCTTTTGTTAGCTAATATATATTCATTTCTTAACAAAGTTTTTCCATGCCGAACAAAAATTGCCCCTATTTAGATGAATCCATTCAAGGAAAGGTTATGATTTTAGCCGTTATTATATCTGTATATAGAAAACAAATGGAGTGATATTTTTTCTTCTTAATGTACGTAAGCTAACGGCATGTGCGTCTGAGTCAACTGGTTAGAATTAATCGTAAGTGATGAATATAATTATTGTGTGCATTTGGGAGAGTTGCCTAAATTGTAACTTTAATATTACTACTCATGCAGTACTGCCATACATAGTCAATCAAAATGGAATTATTTAATTTGAATTTTAAATTTTTATATTTTATATTAAAATTTCAATTATTTAGTCTATGTATATCATTCTATGAGTTTTTTATAGATAATTTCATTCGAAAACTTTGATTAGGACGAAAAAAAAAACTCTATCCACGAAAGAAAAAATCAAAAATTTATATGTATACTTTCCTTTCTCACAACCACCATATTGTATATTATCTTGTTTGCTCCATCACTCACTCGTCAATTCACCATTTTCCTAATCTACTCGCCTTCCCTTTGTTTGATGACATATACTATTGTTCCATTTTGAATTAAAATTTTGATTCTATTTTTTCTTATTCTATAAAAATCTCAAATAAATGCTTTTTCAAAAGTAGATATATGCTATAAGAATGTATTAATGAAACGCATAACGTACATAAAACAAACTGTTAAAAAATCTCGTAATATATATTTAATCATCTTAGCTAAAAATCATGTGTAAATTTGGTTCCTAACATGATAGGATTATTACTTTAACTCTGTGAATGTAATCCTCAGTAATCAAAGTGCGCATCTTGACTTAATTGATTCTACTTAAATAGTGATTTTAAAAAAAATATACTATGATAAAATATGTATAATTTTTCGTTACTCATTAGTCGGGAAGGACCACAAACATAGAAATTGGACGTACACCAAATGTCGGGTTGTGGAAAAGTTCAACGTGAGTGCGTCATTCTTCATTGAACCCACCACGTCTATTACTCTCTATACCAAGTTTCATCAAACATCCACATCAACTAGTCTGTGATTTATTTATTTTGTATAGATCGTTTAATATTTATTAAAATTTAATTAATTTATATATATATTTACAATAACAGTCAAGATTAACATATTTTCTAACAAATACAATTATTGTATTTGATCATCCTTTTCTTAGCTTTTCGTTCATCCCGTAATTTTCTCTTTTTTTTTTCCAAAAAGATAATTATATTTAGAAATTTATAAATTTACAGTATTAGATCTCTTTAAATACAGAACAGTTGTCCCTTCAACTTCCTTCTTGGTTCCCTCAAACTCTATAAATCCATCATCGTCCCCAAAAAATTCTTGTTTTTTTTCAACTAAGCAAGAGGGCTATTAACTTAAACACCTTTTCCGTAATAGCATTCTCTACCTCTTCGCGCGAAACTTGCGTTCTTCCCGTCCAGTGCGTGCCGCCTTATCACGATGTTACTCCGATGGAGCATTACTAAGGTATATTTATTACTTTATTATTTTCTTCCTATTTTAATTAAAAAAATTCGGGCTTCGTCGTTTTGATTTTAAATATTAATTATGTGATTACAGGATTAAGGCAGGCAATGAAAGAAGATGGGAGGATAGATGTGAAGGCCTGCGTGGAGAAGAAGAATGTTTGATGAGAAGAACATTACCCGACGCGTCATCCTTGTAATATATACCCAGAGAACAGAAAGCAACCTTTAATTATTTGTTTTTTTTTAATTTCATCTCTGTCAATATTAGTTTTGATCCTGCCTTTTTCAAAACTTTGACTCGATCTATATAATATCCAATTCATTCCAAAATTATAGTTCCGTCCCTAAATTTAGTTATATATATGTATACTTTCGCATAGGTTAAATATTAAGTAGAGGCGCTTAATTTAATTGGTTCCACCCGTCTTCGAGAAGTTATTTCGCTTTTCTTTTCAAGTTTAATTATTTTTTAATCAGAAAAAGTATTTTTTCGTTTGATATTCACATGAATTCGATATATTCATATGAATATGCATTGGAGCAAAAATGTGGTAACACTCGTCATTTACCTGAGATTCTTAATGAGAAAGCTATCTTTATTTTACCAAAACAGATAGCATGAGTTACGGGATCAGAGTTGTAATAGTGAGAGTGCCACCTCAGTTGAGAAAGTATTAGAGGTATAGAGGAATATGAAGGGAAATAGTAGGGATGGCGCCATATTATGTTAGTATAATCATGCACCTAGTAAGTATTGATAATGAGTTTTTCCTTAGGGATGGACTAAGATGTGATGAGTTGTAAAGAATCATGATACGGACGATAGAATAAGTGTTGTAGTCAGAGAGAGAAGTGTATATATTTTGAAACCAGTTATAGAGTATGAGGCCGAGGTTCCATTGAATTAGCGGAAGGCCTAAAAAATGTATTGAATAGAAGCTTGGAGAAGTATTCATGAAGTTTAATCTAATAAGGATTCTGATATGTTTGAGAAGGTAATGACGTTCAGACACGTTATAGAAACTGATTAAGTAATAAGGTATAGTATAAAATGGTAGGAGTTAAATATTTCTTTAGAATTAAAGCAGCTTTTGTAATAAGGAACTCGAATCTTAAACCAAAATTGGAGAGTAGTGTTAATATTATGTTGTCTACGTGATGTCTACTACTTCCTCATGTCTTAAACAGTCATAAAGGCATATTGTTTTTTCATTATTAATGGTGTTTTAATTCGTACTTTAGTTATACTCTAACTATTCTAATGTTTCATAGTCCATTAGGTTTGATTCAATACTGTTGATGAACATGCATATAAATTATACAAATTAAAACGCTTTGATGGATTATCTAGAAAGAGCAACGTATGTATTTGAAGTTCTTCCGTTTTAAAAAAAAATCGATCCTATTTTCTTTTAGTCTGTTTAAAAAAGAATGAGCTTTTACCTTTTTGGCAAAAAACACTTTAACTCTTAACTTTCTACATCACATGTTTACGACCACAGATTAAGGGTACTATTGATACATTTGACATACCTTAAATAGAACCAAAGATTAAAAAGTTTTTTCTCGTTCTTAAAATCCGTTTCGAGTCAAAACTAGATAATCTTTGAAAACTGAGAAAAATATATTATTAAGCTTAAAGGAGTCTGAAAACGTAAAAGACAATTGTAACTGTTGTTGGCCGTTAACGGGACCTAACAAACTACCAAAATGGTTTTTGTTTCTAAATTAGCACACATCAAGGAACGTTACACTTATAATTAATTAAGTCGAATTATATCAAGTGAACTTATATACTATGCTACCAAAAAATAACAGATATGAAATTCAAAGTTGCAATTTCAACTCTGACAATCTGCATGCTAAAATTTAGATCCGTCATGTCTATTAAAGTACCAGTTTCAAACAAAGTTTAAATTAGAATTGACATTTGTAATTTCAACTTAGATCTGCATGGTAATATCTTGTTATCGTTCGCCTCAAAGTTCAAGTTCAAATTAAGTTTAATTATGTGAGATGCAAGTTGCACATTTCAACTCAAATTTGCAGGGTTGAAGTTGATTCTGAATGGGTTCACTAAAAAAATTACAAATTATGATTCTTTAATAATTATTATAAAAGGGACATATAAATGGACGTAGCTACACTGTTGAGTCCGGTGTCAACTTTATCCCAAAAAATTTTACATATAGGTAAAAATAAATTTGAAATTAATTATTTTTAAAAAAAATTGATGTTTTTCCAAAAAGAAAAATGTAATTTGAAATTGGAGGAGAATTTTGAAAAAATATTCTCTAATTTTGACAAGAGACAGTCATTTTCTCTTATTTGAGGAAAATAAGTTGATTTGGAAAATATTTTAAAGTTTGTCCAACCATAATGGGAAAAATAGCACAACAGCATTTCAGAAAATATTTTCCTCTATACCCAAACAACTTTAAATCTCATTGTTTTGGACTTTGGTACAAATAAGTAGAACAGGTAGCTAAAAATGTGGTCCACAATTCAACAATTTCTGTTGTCAAAGGGTTTTTCAGCAAAACGTGTTTAAGGAAATAGCTTGACCGGTGAATAGTTTATGAAGAACGAGCAGACGCCGGTTTGTGGCGAAGACAAAGTTTTGAATTGGCAGGCTTTATTAGTACAAGTTCAACACCAGCAGACATCTATTAAGGAAATATGTTTTATTATTTAAATAAGGTAAGTGTGCTTTCTTATTTATTCTAAGGACTTATGTTTTCTTATTAAACCAGGAAAGTGTGCTTATATTTATCGAGGAGAAGTTGTAAGTTGAGTTCATCAAAGATTGTTTCCCCTTGAAATTGATAGTAGTATTTCGAATTCTACAAGCTTAGTTGAAGTTCTGATTTATAAATAGGGAGCTATTGTCATCAGAAAAAGAAAAATTGCGCACATTACATAGACGAGAACGGTCAAAAACACAACAAGAGTTTTGAGACTATTGGGGTGTTGCCCAATTTGGAGGACAAATTGTAATATTATAACTTAAGAGTCTTGTTTATTATCTGACGTTTGTGCAGTATAATTGTTTGGACAAGTTGTAGAACTGAAGAAAATTAAAAGATATAAAACCGGGGGATGGATTTTGTGTCTTTGGGTAGCTAGAAATTAGAGTTTAATCTAATTTCTTCAGCCTAGAAATTAGAGTGTATAATTTCTCTAGGATTAGAGTTTATACTTCCTTATGTTATATCAAAAAGCTCTGTTATCTTTGTTGGAATTGAAGTTTAATAAAGGGGGTTGTTTCTTGTTAAATACTACAGGGGGTTCGGTTATAGGTCGTGGTTTTTTACCTTGATGAGTTGGGATGGATTTCCGCCCCGATTAAAAGTTGTGTCATTATTTTATTTGCTTCACAAAAACGTAAGGCCCTATAAATTTGACAAGAAATCTATAGAATAAATCTGTTGTTAAGACGAATTTGGGTCGGGTAGATCAAAGTGCATCTTGCAGTAAGCACAGGAAATTGAGAACCTGTTGTGCCAATTAAAATAAAGCTTCTCATGGAGTGCTTCGACATAAACCATACCTCAGTTATATGCATGTGAACATACTTTTCTGTTTCTTCTCAACTCCCCTTTGTGCGCCGTTCAAGTCTCTTCAGTTACTCCTCCCCGAAAAACTATAACAATTGTTGAGAATGATTTTGATTTTGCTATCTTGAAAGAACTCTAGTTCTCAACCAAAATGACAGTTTTTAAATGCTATTTCGAAAATGGACTCTAGTTCCAATTGCATTGTTACAGGTACCCTTAAAATATGAAAAAAATTGGTGTGCAAGGAATGAAGTTTTTGATAGTGGAATAAACTTGGAACATCAACTCCCTTGTTGCATCTTTGGTTAATTAGGCCATTTCGCCTCCTTGGCTGAGTACACTCGGACTTCAACGGACATGTTAGGATCACTAGGCGCGTGGCAAAAATATGTAAAACGTACCTTAATTCTATTGTAAATGATCCATTATTTAATGAATAAGGAGTGATATGATAATCTGAGAGAGAGAATAATGTGATTTCGAGAACACGATTTAATTATTAAAAAAATTTAGACATGAAGTGTCAAATATATCAATAATGATCTAATTTATTAGTTTAAGATGAAATTATTGAATAGCGTCAGTACTACAAAATCAATTGCCCCAGTGAATGAAATCAAATCGACAAACACCTAAGCTACTTTTGATTAAATATCTAATTTCTATTCTTAACTCGAAACAGATACGCACCGAACAAAGTAACAAACAATCCATATACAAAATTAAATAACGATCCGGCGTAAAACGATGCCCATATATATTTCCTAAATCTTTTATCTAAATACAAAAAAAAGAATTGATTCCGTCAATTGCTCGGTGAATGAGTCGTCTCTCCCGATGATTGCCATTGTTTCAAGAATCATGGTTCGCGGTTGGTTTGCTGGTGGGTTATATTCCAGCTCTATGTAGTTTTATCTCAAATCAAATGATCTATTTGCTTTTATAGGGGTTTTCTGTATTAGAATTACATTTCTATTTATTTTGAATTGTTTGCAATTTTTATTTTTATTTTGATGGTGTATGGAAGCAGAATTCAAAAATGGGATTTTTTTTTGTAATGAATACATAGTGTTGTACCTTTGTCTCTTTTTCTGCACTTGCCTTTTTCTAGGAGCATCAATGCTGCCTTGCATACGAAAGAAAGGCCCCCGTTGGATGATGCATGAGGAGAGGAGGAGGATTTTCCGCGTGAAAGACGAAACTTCATAAACTCAAATCCAGGACCTAAGTCGATTACAGCCCCCCCCAATTTACGGAAATTTGTTGGAGTCCCAAATTAGCGAAAGCTATATAGTGGGAGGACTGGTCTATTGATGATAATACAAATGGATTGTATGTCGTTTTGTTCAAGATTAAAGGTCATGATCAATGGAGGCTTTCGATATACAGGCGACGACAGAATGAAACGATTCGAGCTGGTGTACGGCCCCAAGCTCATTGCATTCCTTACTGTTCTGACTCTTTCTTAGTTATGCTTCCGTAGTATGAATTGTACATTTTTGCAAGCTCCAAGGAGTAAGGGCCCATCCCAATTTAGTGAAATGAAAAGTGATTGGATATGTGAAGAGGAAGAGACCTTGGGGATTGTTTATGATTAAATCCCACACCGATAATTTGGAGGAGAACTTAATTAATCCGAGGTGTTGTGTCTATCCTTCTACTTATCTTTTATCTAGTTTGCTGATGTTAAGTACGTTTCGCATAGCTATATTTGGGCCTCAAAACCAATTGGCAATTAGTGCGTCCTTTGAGCAAAGAAAACTCTAGTCATTAATAGGCAAAGTTACTATATTATTACCAGAACACAATATGTGGGACGGAGACAGGAACATGCCAGTGAATCTCCTTAGCAAGAATTAGTAGGAGAACACAGAGTTGGAATCCATTATTTTCCAGTGCTTCAATTGGCATGCTGAGGGTTAGGACGCCTTACATAGCTCGCTTTTGGATTATTATCGGCATGATTAGGAAAATACCTCACTTCGCAACTTGCTTCCATATCACATTGTGCTGACCAGGTAAATATTGCAATCATTTTGTGGTCAATATTCTGGTTGTAAAGATTCTATTATGTTTGTATTTCAGTAATTGGAGTGCCTCTGAACCTGAAGATGTTTTGCGGTTTCATCTCTCCCAGGATTTCACGCCAATTATGTTTGCGTTGGGTTTGATTGTTGGGGATGAGTTCTCCCCGGTAATACATAAATGAATCAGATAGGAGATGTGCTCCACTTATGGCTAAATCGATGCATACATATTTCATTGTCTTGGGTATGGTATGACTCGAGGTTCTTATTTTGTTTCTGTTGAATAGAAAACTATTAGCGAATTAGGGTTTACTTCTATTGTTGCATCAATAATGATATGGTGGACAGAGTTTTTTGGGGGTAGAGAAGTATCCGATGGATAAGTGGAGGAAAAGCAAAGTTGGGCTTTGGGCTGAGAAACACTTTCATAAAAGAAAGAAAAAAATAGTTTTATTTCATCTGGTCACATGATACTGAAAGTAATATGTTCTTTAGAGGTGCCACAATTTTAGTCCTTGAGAGTTTTTTTTTTTTTTTGCCGGACATTTCTCAGTAGTTTTCTTTGAGTGTTCTCCTCAATTTCCTGTGTTCGTTTAATAGGAAGCGGAAGTTGATGTTTGAAATAGCCGGCCGATGTAAAAAAAATAGAAGGAAAGAGGGCTGGCTACGGATTTGGTAGTTTTGGTTTGAAATGAATGCTTCATTGGTGTCTACATTGCTAGTTTGTTTGCCGTTATTTTTTGTTTTTCGTTCTAGCCTTTTTGGTAATGTGTTCAGTGTATTGGGTTTATTGGAACCTCTTTACCCTACAAAGGTCATGGGGAGGATGGCGGGGGGGGGTCCTCTTATGGTCAACATATATCCTACTTCTGTAGACGGACCCATGGTGGATTAAATCGGCTGGCCCTATATTGTTTGTTGTTGTGTTTTCAAATGAATCATCTTCCCACTCGTTTTATTCCAAATTCCTTCCTCTCCACTGTTAAATAAAATGTACACCTTGGGTTTCACAAAAACACTAATTACTTGTTTGGTTGGTCGGTATGATATAATTGCAGATGTGTAGGTGGGGAGAGCTTATCTTAAAGTATGTTATAATTTAATATAGATTTTTTTGTTGATTTCTATTTTTTATGTCTTCCTTTTTCATTTGATGGTTTATTTTATTCTTGTAATTTTGCATGTGACTTCATTCTTGCATTTCCAAAAATTAAAATAAAAAATCTTTGTGCCACTTTAACTTGAGAAGTCAAGACTCTAAGCTGGTTATACTTTGTTTTGTACTGCTTAAGCTTCTTTCGTTAACCCTATAACAATGTTTGTGCGTTGTCAAATACTTTGCAATACATTTAGTGTCAAGTCTGAGTTTTGCGTTGGGTAATGTTTTGCTCCTTAACTTTATAAGCAAACAAAGTGTGAGAAAGGAACCCTGGACGATAATGAGGTAATTGATGTATGGGCCTTGAAGGAGTCAAGCCAGGATGTTCACTTGTCCACCAAGTTTTGTGGGTCGATCAAGGTTCTTTTGATCATCTTGATGCAATTGCAATAACAGAACTTGCGATACGCTGTGTCGAAGAATCGACAAAGAAACGACAAAAATTGAAAGAAGTTGTGCTCGTTTAGCAGAATTACAAGCTTGTGTAGGACCATGTAACAGACAATTAATGTACATACTGATAGCCTTGGGTTTTATTACGTGAGTTTTGAGTTTAGTGGATTTTGCTGTAACGTTTGTGGAAAAACAACATGAGTATTAGGACGAAAAGATTATTTTTGTATATGTTTGTAAATATTAAAAATTACTTATCATTTAAACTCAAACTCGAAATGAAAGAGATTTTGGAGAAATGGGTTGTAGTATAGTTATTGGTTTTGTAGATATATGATGGGCTTGGACAATAAAGAGAAAAGTTCCACTGTATTCGTCCACGTTACACATTCGAGATGGCATTATATCAGGTTTCTGCAAGTGTAGGCGAAAGAGGAAAGGAAAGAATATTATTATAACTTGATGGCGCCTAACAGCTTACTCTGTTTTTTTTGGATCATATTGACATTGTTCAGATATATTCAAGGCTGACTAGTTTTTGTGACCCTTTGTATTTTGTTCTAAAACGCATGGTGTCCCAACAAAAACTAATTGGGTTAGGACCCCTCTTATTTGTCCATGAAAAATGTCCTTCAAGAGTCATGAAATAACACATTCATTACAACAAGGATTAATTTGAAACCTAAAAATAAGAAAACGCTTTGCGGATACTAGAACGATCTTTCTACACCAAATTCCGTATTCATTGTGTTAGTATTAATTAATGGTGTGTGAGCGAAAACACTTATATCTATTTATGAGAATAAGGTGTGGCAAAATAACATTATTCTTTCTTCTTTTCAATACGGCCTATCTAAGTCGTTAGTAACACCCAATGGCATGAATATATATATAAAAAAAAGGCAACCATCAACAGTGAATGCTCAAATCATCATTATTATCTGATGACATACTTTTGAGTTTAAATGAAATAATAACCTCATTGTAAAGTCTTTGTACGCCTTGTTATTAAATTAGCACTTAGATTTAAAAAATCAATGATTCCATCTCAAGAAATTTTAGTCCTTTGCGAAATTTTAACAGATTAAAAGAAAACTTTTATTTGTAGTATTATGTCAAATATATGTAAAAGGGCATGATTTTAAATTAACGTATGTTAAAATGTATAAGTATTTGGTGTCACGATTGAATCTAGCCCCAGACTTGAAGACCGAAATCGTTGATCTCTAGAGGTTCGCAAACAAGCCTACTTACGTTATATCCTCTACTTACCATAGGTTCATTTTAGCGGACAATTTAAAATTTTGACTAGCCCCTGCAACAAACACGAAACTGTAGTCTACCGTCCACCTGTGTCTGCACCTAAAAGTAGATGTTGGTATGGAATTAGGACACACTTGTACTAAGTATGGGTGATATGTACGCACACACCAGGGACATGCATGAGAGGAAAACCTTCCTAAACAACATGATTTTTGGAAGTCAAGTCAGTGAACTGCCAAGTGAGTTGGGAAAGTTATGAATTGAGAGTGACATGCATTCATTATAGTTATGTATGAACAACAACACATAATATCTTCACTATATAGCAACATAACCATATAAACATATGCTTCTTTCATATTATTCAGTAATATCGTCATGAGACCTTGTTATCTGGCCCACTGACCTAAGACTTCCAAAAATGAAGGTCTCTCAACATATGGGGACCTCAAACTAGGGAGCCTCTTTAGCACAAACAGAGTCTGCTTCATTCCTTCAGTTACGTATTTCAGTTCAATTTAATCATAGGCCAGTGAGAAAAACCAGTTATCCTAGGATATAGTTTAAGACTTTCATCGAGTTTTTAGTGCAATGATCAGCGGAAAACCTAATATCATTACCTGAATCTAGCTCACCTCTTGATTCTTCCTATCCAACACCTTCGGTATCCATTCTTTTCTTTATATGATTCATTTGTTTTGCGAAGGCGTGGCATCATTCATTCATTGGGCAACTTTAAACTTTAACCGACATAAAATGTGAGCCATCATGAAATCCAGGCGCTCCACACCGAAAAGAGGTGGATGGAATTCATCGCACAAAGCGATTCAATAACATGCTAGCGTATATGAGGAATTAACCCCGCAATCCCTATTAGTGGCAATAATAGGCTTCAAAGACTAGGAGATGTATGGAGCCCCCCTACCCGGCAAGCCGGACAGTTCATCTCATGAGAGTTTAAGTGAAACCTCCTACCATTCAACGAAAAGCATGGCATCACCCTTGCTCATAGCAGCCTATAGCGCTGACTCAGTTATAAAATTGTAATTAAATTCAAACTCAACATCCTGGAAGTTGGATTCTAGATGAGGAAATCATAGCCATAGATGAAATTCTCTATCATAATTAGGATTAAGTGTTTTAAACTCCACTACTTTTCATTAGAGTGGTCATAGAGCACTGGTAGTTTTTTTTTTTCATTATCTTACACTCTCATTGGTGAATACGGATTGGTAACAGTTACTTGAGGCTCATTTGAGATTACTACGTCTTCATATACATTAGCCTCACATCATGAGTGTCACAACATTCGGCATTAAGTAACACCGTTTAGTTTCATGCTTACTAACCTTTTATTACGATGCCATGTCATTTATCATTTCATTATGTATATCTTAGTGTTCACTTATTTTGAACGTTCAGGTTAGATTATGTGTCTAACATACAAGCACGGGGCTCCATTCAAATTGTAATTGATTCTTTACTTTCCTAAGATTATGCCAATTTACAAAGGACTTATGTATCTGTATATATGCAAGATCTTGATGGTGATCTAGTAGATGGCATTATTATTGAATATTTTGACTCCGTATGACCTATGTCTCAATACGGAGGTTTGGGCAGGGAACCCAAATCTTGAATCACTGGATATCATGCTATCATTTTTTATTGATTTTATTCTATGTCATAACATTAGAACTCTAAATTAAATCTCACATTTTCATGAAAAATTAATTTATATTTTAATTAGAATTATAAATTTTAAATGCTCCATATTTACATTAAAAGAAAATTTAATTTCTATTTTAATTAGAATCTAAATCAACTAATATTTACATAAAAGAATAATTTTCTATTTGTTTAATTAGAATTATTAAATAAATCTCCATATTTACAGAAGAATAAATTTTCTACTGTAATTAGAATTCTTAATTTAAAATTTCAATAATCACATGAAGGGATAAATTTTCTATTTTAAATTTTTTTACTGTATTAACTTGAAAGGTTGGGGGTCTAGAGTTCGAACCCACAAACCCCTTTTTATTTTATTTTAATTTTGCTTGAAGAGAGGAGGCTCTGTGGAACCCTCGGTGGTGGTCGAACCCCAAAACCCCTCGATTTTTTATTTTTATTTTCCCTGCTCAAGTCCCCCCATGAGGTCGTGGGTTCGATTCAACACGCCTCAAGTTTTTTTTCTTCCCACTTTTTCCCCTCTCTCTGGCGCACTTGGACGCGTGGGTCGAATACCATGCCCTCCCATTTAATTTCTAAATTAAATTTAGCTTCTCACTATTCACCCAGGGTCTAGTGTTCGATCCCCCTTGCCCCCATTTCTTTTCCTCTTTTTTTTTTCCAGCGAACAGGAAGCTAAGGCGGTTCGATTCCCTTAGCCCCTTCCCTTTTTTTTCTCAGTTTCTTTCCACAAGTGAGGTCTTACACCAGTTCGATTACCATTGAACCTCACTAATTTATTTTATTTTCAAAATCAGGAATTTGACACTTGAAGGGTACAAAAATCTGGAAATTTTGTCATTCTCCAACCATGTTTTAGGTGCATTTTTTTATAAGTTTAAATAGCTAAAGATGTTATTCAATTACTATACTTCATCATAATGAACATCACATTGACACACATGAGCACACATACAAATGAACAATAAATACAAAAACTTATACACCCCAAAATAGTGACTAAAACATGCCCTATCCACAAGCTTAACATCAACTTTTCCGTCATGGTTTTGATGATTCATATCGTGAATTTCCCGACCATAAACATATTCATATTTATCTACAACACAAAACATTCATGCAAAAATTAGCAGCACAACATAATCACCTACAAACCTCGTTAGAGTTAGGAGAGTAAGGGACAAGGAATACGAAGGGGGGAAACCCCAAACTTATTTTCCACCCAGAGTTTAAAGAAAACAGTTCCGAAAGAAAGTACTCTTGGAGAAAGATGACACATAGAGAAACCACATACCTTTATTGATGTTCAAACCGAAGGAATTTGCCTACCCAAAACTATCTTCAAAAAGCAATTAAGTCATAAACGTCAAGCACACTCAAAGAACAACTCTAGTCGCCTTATATTTTTTTGGCTTGCTTTTTTTTTTAAAATTTTCAGTTGTGAGTTCTTCCAAGAGTGAAGAACTGTTGAATAGTCTCATGTTTTTGTTCCTGATGTGTGCTTGACAGAATAAACGTGAGAAAGATGGACACTCGTGAGAGAGAGTAAGAAGCGGAGAGACGAGGAACTATAGGATTGAGAAGACCAATTCAAGACTTAGTCAAACCTTAATTTAAATTAAATTAATACAAAACATGTTATTTTAATTATACGGCGAAAGGACCCTTTATGCACTTAAAATTTTAGATTTTTAATTAATAATTAAATCACTTTAAGACCCATTATTCTTTTTATTATTATTATTTTGGATCGCTCCATTTGATTTTAAATAGGGGGTGCCCTCAAAACCAATGAACCCAACAGATAATAACCAGCTCAACCTGCCTAGAATTTAAGGGGTTGGGCTCTAAGGTAATTTTGAATTGGGTTCAATCCAATCCATTCAAGCTTAATCATAGAATTCCCAATTGAGCCCAATTCAATCTCCCTTCAATCCGTTTTTAAACTTTTTTGTTAGGTATGTTTCTATATTTAAAGTTAATAAATTATTACATTGAAACATTTGAATTTATCATTAATGTGGTTTTTTTAAACAATTTTTTTGAGGGAAATTCAAATTGTAATTATAAAAGTTAATATCAATATGTTAAATTATTTGAAAAAATCGGATCAAATTGGACGGGTCCAAATCCAATCCATTTTTTAGCCCAATCCTTGAGCTCAACTAACTTTGGCGGGTCAAGATCACAATTCGATTTCTATTCAAAACCATTATAATATTTTCAATTTCCATCGTCCACGTATTTAACATTCTTTAATTTACAAATGGTCACGGTTTTAAAAAAAAATTAAAATTAATACAGTATCGTTAAAAAAGAAAAAATACTCCTATGTTTGAAGTTATGTATCTAACAGGAACAACAAAACGATCCCGTAAAGGCTAGGGGAGGCAGCCACCCGCGCAGAGATTTTATTGCTCTCGACTAAAATGCAAGCCTCTTGTTTCAAGTCACCTTGGCTATCATCTGTTGTTCGTTCACGTCCAAAAAAAAAACAGTGCCGCGGGCTTCTTCGCATTTCTTTCTACCGTCTCGTGCGTGGTACTTCCCCGATTCTCACTCCGATAAGCTTCCTCTATTCCAAGTTGGCAATGTCCATTTCTCTCTCACTCCGACTTTTTTTCTGTTCTCAAGAATGGGGTCTTGATTTTGTGGAGAAACAGACACAGGGTTGGGGTTTGTTATCACAATTACTTGATTCTGCACACCAAACATTCCAACTTTTTTTCTTGCGTTGTAATTGACTGCCTGTTTCAACCGAGAACTGAAAATTCTTGACAGTGTCGTTTACTTTGGGGGGTAAGGTCTTGATGTTACAACTGTTTTATCATACGGAAAACGGGTATTGAAAAAAAAGAATGGGGTTCTTGATTATCGTCTAACCATGTCTGTATCAACTCCAAGGATTTGTACGTTTTTAAATAAGGTCTTGATTTTATTGAGAAAGCAAACAGGGTTAGGTTGTATTATATACTACCAAATTGCTTCTGCAAGAAACATTAGAACTTCCTTGCGTTTCCGTTGATGTGTCCAACGAGATAAACTGACAATCTTAGTGTTGGGGAACAATAGATGGATTCTGAGTTACACTGTCTTTATAATAAGGATGCCGGTTATCGATAGTTTAAATAGGTTAACTTGAATCAAAGGTCTAAGATAGACAGGGAGTGATAATGAGGGAATCGTCTACAAGACCCCAACTATAGTTCTAGATTGATGGCTAGTTGTTGTCTCATTCTGTTTTTTTTTCTCTAGCATTTTTTTTATTTTGTATTCAGACAAGATGATTTAAGAGGCTAAGCTATGGTGTTCTTTTTAGTGGCTTTGACCGAATGCAGGCAGCCCCCGGATGGCGTTGTCGTTGTCAAATGACTGAATGGACTTTTGGCACATGAATAGGGTCTGAGGTTGAGAATTATGATACGGTAGGGCCTTACAACATACTTGGATGGTTAACAGTGAATACAATTTATGCTGTACTATGAGAATGGCTTGTTTAACAAGTATGCAAGTTGCTGCAATTATTGTGATAGTGTTAAATATGGCAAGTTGCCGACAACTATGAGAATGGCTTGTTTAAACGTGTCATTCAAGTGCTGTTTATTTGATAAAGGGAATGTGCCAGACCTTCACTTCGCCAACACATACTATTATCTTTACAAGCGTTTGTATTCCCTTTCCGGCTTCCCCTGTTCTGAATCTGGGTGATCCACTTTGGGGTTTCAATGTCTAGTTTTTATAGATCTGTCAAATTCTAACGAAGGATTATGGATTTTCAACAAGTTAATTGTTGATTTCCGTCTTAAAAAAGCCAAAAGGGTTTTGTCCTTCAGAATAATAAGAACATAGTTCCCTAGACCTGGTGCCCGGGCGTCTTGATAGAATCATTTTAAACAAGGTACTGAGTTAATTTCACGATTAATGATGCCAATTTGCAAGGGTAGAAAAAACTATTTGAGGAAAAGGACGATTAGTTGAAGGCTTTCTTGGATAAGAACATTGGTCAGGAATGGATTGATTTGTGGCTCGAGAGAATCCAACAAGTCATCTCTCCACATAACACACCAGTGGCATGTCTATGCTGCATCGGGAGTGATTATGAGCATGGGTTACTGGTGTTGTATATAGATCATCTCGCCTTGCTACCAATGTGAAGTAAGTTCATGCCGCAATTAATGTACTCTGAAGGGAGGCCGGGCCGATTGGCTTGTGGAGCGAAATGTACAGATAGTCTGAATTGCCCATGTGAATATTGTGGCTCGCCAGAAGCTTCAGCAACTTTTTTGTTCTTCACTCTCTTGTTCGATGGAAACAGGAGCTAGGAGCCGTAGTGTGTACTCCAGTCTATTGAGGACAGGCCTCTCTTAATACCTCAGCAAAAATCGTGTAGTTCGATTTCACAACGTGTCAATCTTGCCTGCAGCCTAAACAATGGTAGTATTTCACTATGATACAAAATTTTATTTTGTGCCCCTAATTTTCTTTGTGGGTGCTTGTGTTATGTTTTGACATTAACAGCATTTGTTTTAGGCAAACGGTGGCATGAAATGCGTTCTAAATCCTCCTATTAAAAATTGGTGGACTTTACCCTTGTAAGTTGGTTGTTCTAATGTCCTCCCACAAAAAGTGAATCTTTTTCAAAGCGAACAGCATATAGGAGACTCTTAAGACTATTTGTGGGTCATTCTCTTTGCAGAACTTACTCATTTTTCTTTTCTTTGTTTTGTGGTGCCACTTATGCTCTAGGTTAAAAATTCAAAGCTTTCGTTTATTGCCACGGCAGAAGCTAAACCAGTATTTAGTGCTTTAAGTTCCATCAAAAAAGAATCAACTGGACTGATGATAATTGGACCGGAAGGAGGTTAGTATCTTTCTGCAGCTTTTCCTCATCTTCCAGTCTATGCCCAAGATTTTGGGCCTTTATGTGATGTTATTTTTGTTGGTCATAAAGTCACTATTTGATTAATTGAAGAAGTCCATTGTCCCGACTCCTGATGACAAGGTAAGGAATCCTATATGCCGGAACACATGTTAGTAAAAGTAATCATCTTTTGGGTAGATGACTTATAAAAACTCGACTCTGTGTTCGATGTGAAGCAGCTCCAATTTGGATAATTTTATGTGTGAAGCTCATTTGGCCTTTAAAACTTCTAAAAGAGGCTTTTCTAATTCGAGTAATAGGAGAACCTATTGAAGCTAGTATAATACTCATCTTTATCCAAAAAATTGGCAGAGTACCAATAATGTTGATTCTATATAAAATTCTTAGGAGGGGGAAAAGGAAAAAAATCGAGTATAAAGAAAAGAAGAGAAGACAATAATGAATGGAAAAAACATCGATTTGCAGCCCTTTGGCTTCAGCAGGCCATGCAACCTCCTGCTCCATTCTCCAAATACAGGTTTTTTGCTAGGCTCTTTTTTGGAATCTAAACCAACTCTCCAGGCCATACCACCACCTAACTCTAACCACAAAAACCCTATTATCTTTCTCGCACGCAGGAATTTTTTTGTACAATACAGAGTTGTTTTGTGATGATTGTGGTTCACATTGTGTGGTGCTTTAACGACGCTTTATGGGTGACCCAGTCCAATTTTGCAAGCTGAAGTGAGTGTAGACTCTCTTGTTTTGTCCTCATTATCCCGAAGTAAGGGAGTCCTGCAGGGTGGTGAAAAAAAACAATTATGATAAAAGAATTGGACCAAAACGAAAAGAATAGATTGCGGATAATAGGACCAATCTTAAATACAACTTCAGAAGATATTTTTAATTATAATTTTCTTTTCTGGATGTAATTATTGGAAAACAACTCATCGTAGAACTTCACGGAGAGAAGAGGGTTAAACATGTCTTGAGGTGGGGCAACTTATGTTGCGTCTTGCGACCACCATCGTCTACGAGTTGTGAACGGCGACAGTGGCTTTTTGTCAGCATTAATGTTGTGGTCTGACAAACCCAAGGAGTTTGGAGGTTTAGCAAGCTTGCAGCAAGTATTTTGATTGATTCAGTCAAATTCAGTTGGATGGTCTTGTTTTGAAAGGGGGGCCACCCCTCATCGTTTCTTCTCCTTTGACTGTCTCTTCTTCCCAGCTCCCCTCCCCCCATCCCCCCCTCCCCTTTATCCCCCCAACCCTTCTATTCCTATCTACCTTACAGCTTCCTGCTCTCCTTTTTACAAACCCCCGTCTTTCTTCCCACATTATTACCCCACCCCCCTCTTCCCCCACGCACCTTCATATCCCCCCGCTACATTTTCTCACCTCTCCCTCTCCCCATACTCCCCTCCTGTTCTCCCTCGGCACTACCCCTCTTCTCCATATGCTAACCCCGTCAATAAAGTTTCAGTTCAGGGATTCTTTCATTTTTTTGTGGATCCATCATCTTCAAAACTTACATGATAAAGGTTTTTAATTGATTTCTCCAGAGTTCTATTGTTTTTTTTTACAGGGTTATGGTTATGGTCTTTTTTTGAATCCGCATGAATTGTGATACCTATGGCAACCAAAAAATTTTTTAGATGAGAAGAAACATAAAAAAGGGGAAGAGCAGTATGCTAACTATGGTGAATCCTTTCCGTCCTTTGCTACATAAAAACAAAACGAAATTGCAGTTACAGGATTTCTGATTAGTGCTTTGGTTAATGGACAAATTAAGTTTCTTCCCGGCCCTTACTCTGGAAATTAACTGTTGATTCATTAGCTGAAGATGATGGTTTATTAACAGATTTACAGATTTCACCAATATAGATTTACTTATGTAGTGAATTCCTCTGTTTTAGGTGGGTCATATTCTGATGGGGTCCCCAAGAAAAGCGGCCAATTTAGCATCATAAAGGAATCAGAAGTGGAAAGATAAGGATAAATGACTCCACATTCGCTTTTGTGTGCTGGCCTTACCATCACTCCATTTGGGAAAGGACAGTGTATCATCTTACAAAATACTTCTGAATGTTGCCCAGCTGACGTTTCTTTTTAATCTCAAGTGAAAAACTGGTGGTATTGATTCCACGAATGTTTTGTCAAACTCTTGGACGGTGGAAAGTCAAATTGATACAGAGTGGGGAGTGAGACATTCAAAGTCAGTATCTTTAAGTTTGTCTTAGCTTGCTTACTTTCTTGGCAGTTGGCTGTTCTCTAAACTTTTCTTCTTATTATATTAATATAATTAATTGACTCTGATCTTTAGCCTCAAAATTGCAGTTATTAAATGTATTTTTGCTTGAGTACATATTTTCGATCGCATGGAAGTGTTAGAGTTTACATATAAAGTGTCCTCGGTCTATAGTTTTGTTCTTGTGTACATCAGGATTCTGTATCTATTAGTAGGAGACGTTTCTGCAGTTGTGTGGTAAGAATTGACCTATAAATAGTGGAGGGCGGTTTATCTGACTGGTATAATATTTGGTGTTCCAATTTAAATTTTTTAAAAAACTATTGCCATGGGTGGAATGTGTTTTGACTTGCAATTATAGTAGTAGATTAGTAAAATGCCATGTGATGATGGTTTGTTCATTTTCATCTATTGTGTTTTAGAGACATTCACTTTTTAAGAGTTGGTGTCAGGGGGGGGGGGGGGGGGCAATATTCGAATGAAGGTTCCTAGGTGTGAACCTGTCGGATGTTTTTGTTTTTAAATATGTAGACAGACAAAATTGCCATGATTGCACAAAATTTATTCGTTTTGATTGATTTTGTCTCAATGCGTGACCAGGAAATCGGATTTGCATTTGTAGCCACTAAGTAAGAAAATTGTAATTAAGTGGATTGGATTATTGCAGTTAACTGATTATGAGTTTAAAACTTGAAGCGGGATTTAGTCATAGTCTTTAGTAATGCTGACATATATCTGAGATTTGAATTTTATTTGAACCCCAAAATTGCCATAGCATTCCCATTTCCCCCTCAATATTGTATCACCTCAATCTTAATCGAATAGTAACCACATTTACTTACTATTTGAAGGTTGTTGACATTAGCCCTTTTTACATTTCCATAATTATTCTTACTTAGGGAAAAAAAAAAGCAAGTATTTGAACAATAAATCCTGCTTGATTCTTATCGATGAGTTCCTAGAATAGTGTTCACTTGATTTATGTATGTTAAACATTGATATATATTAAAAGGAATGGCATAGACCGATAATAAATGACATAATGTATTCCCCCCAAATTTGATCCTTATCGAGTACACACAATCAACTTAAATAAAATCAAAGCTTGTTAGTTTAGAATGTTAGAGGTGTGTCAATTGGGCTACCCCACCTCATCCTGGGCTAATCAATACAGCTTTGATTTTAGGGGGTCAAGCCGGGCTAGCTAATTTGCTGTATGGGCTAGAGAAATGGTAGGTCAACCCACAAGTTACGTGAGCTACAGGCTTGCGGTCCAGCCCACGTTTTTTTTAAAACAAATTAATTTTTTTGATAATGAATTAAATTAAATTAGAAAAGGATAATTTAAAAAGATATCCTAAATGATCCGAAACCAAAACAAATATACATACATGTTAGGCCTCATTTGTTTGCATTTAATGGGGTGTGAAATCTTAATATTTCGTTTGCCTCATAATTTGTTTTCAAGAAATGATCTTAATATTCAGATATAAGTTCATGTAAGTTCGTTTGTTATTTTATTATAAGCCTATAATGGTCATGGGATATAGCTGAATGATATCAAGATCGTAACATACCCTTAAACACTATTCAGAACTAAAAATTAGCCTCCTATCTTAATTCAGCTAATCAAAACAAACTCAATAAAAATTGTTTTCTTGTTAATTAAAATTTAATTACATGTTTCCCCTTATGAATTTCATTTATTCATATTGACTTAATATAATTCTTTTATTTCATAAATAATAATATATTTGAATTGAAAGCACCTCCAATTATATAATATTTAGCACGGTTTTTCAAAAATAAGAAGTCTAGTTATTTGATCCGATAACAATAATAATTTCTATAAGAAAATAACATAAAATATTTTTCTAAAACTAATATTTACTAATATAATATAAATTTTTTAACACTTGCCATTATATTAGATTTTCTCAAAGGATTTGGAGTGCAAAAAAAAATAGTCATATTAATATTTAACTTGATACGGTTTAAAAAATGTTTCAAATATCTAGTTTATATGAAAAAATACATTTTAATAACAGGTTTTGTAAGATTTTTATTGATTATAACGTTAAAATTTCATATGTGCCATTCATATATTGAAAACAAAGGTTCCAGTAAATTTAGTGTAGATTCAGAGACAATATTTTAATATTAGTATTTTTATTCAGATTTACACATCTAGATCTTATACACATCTTAATATTAAAATTGCGGTATTCAAATTAAGACGTCTTAATATTAACGAGAAACAAATGAGACATTCATGTCACAACTACTTGGTTAATAAAATTCACAAATAAAAATTATCTTTATAATATGTGAGAAAAGTGCACACGTAACCCCAAGGACCTTACCGAAACCCGAAGACACACCCTTACACTAAGGTCGTTATTACCCCCTCCCCCCCTGAACTTTTTTTTTTGCAATTTATTGTACATCTTTGGCTTACGTGGCATCACAATATCTCGACGCGCCCCAATTGGAGTTCACATAAGAGTGCCACATAAGACAAAAGGTGTATTAAAATTACAAAAAAAAAAATAAAAAGTTCAGGGGTAATAGGATCTTAGGTTAGTTAAGGTGTGTCTCTGAATTGCGGTCATAGTTTAGGGGGTACTTGTGCATGTCTTGATACTTATTAAATTTTTTTTAACTAAAAGTAAAATATCTAAAGAGAAATGTAAAACTAATTGTTTGAATTTTGGAATATCTTTATTTTAAATTTTAATCTTATCTTACTTTTTAATAAATGTTTTATTGGACCACGGAGCCGGCTACTACCGATATTTCTCAAGCCCGCCAAATAAGAAGCTTATTCAGGTCGCAGCTAAAAAGGACTTTCTTGAAATGCGGCTCCAAAAAATTTTAATCCAACACTATTAAATTTCGATTAGATCAGGCCGGATCCAACCGGTAGTAAGCCCATATTGACGACTCTAAATTGATAACACGGTGGCAAAAGGAGAGTAATAATTGGCGGACAAAAGGGGCATTTAATTTTATTTATTTTATTTATAAGAAGGGTGGGGCTAGTCCAGTCAATAAATAGAGAACCAGAAAAATACCATTAAATAGGAGAGAGTGATTTGGTGAATCATTCAATCATTTTTCGATCTCCTCATTCTTCGTCCAACAATGGCGATGGCATTCAATTAGAGAGTTTGGTTTCCAAATCGCTAAAATCGAAGGGAGGAAGTTGAAGAAATCGAAGGAACCCTACGTCAAATGGACAAAAGCTCCAGCTCAGGGGGAGATCCGTAGCAAACAAAGGCTCGTACGATCATCGAACAAAACCTCTTCAAGCTGCTGATAAACCGGGCAAGGACTATGCTTAAAACTTTAGTTCCTTCTCCACAGTTGAGATTTGAAAAAAAAATGAAATTTTCTCTTGTTTCAAAGTTGTGTATTAATAATTATATATATTAGATTTTTAAAAAACGGCGTTCTGCGTTCTCTGACGGCGATGATATCCATTTTCCGATGGCAAACAGTTTCGGGGTCTTCAATCTTACTTGTATTTAATCAGAAAAAAAAGTGGGCGTTTTTTCCCTTCGCGAAACGTTATCCGATCATAAGTACTTTGGATGCTAATTAAGTCATAATCTCTTTGTGTTAGAGGACGTACGTTATTATTTTTTATCTCATTGATTTTTAGATTACTCTAAATTTCAATATTTTGGCTAGTTGCGATTTTATATTAAGCAACTCAATTACTAGTGCGGACAAATAAATTGGATTACATCATGTGAATTGTCGTAAAAGAAACTAGTTTTATTAAACTATGTGATAAAGACCAAGTGTACAGATTTGTAATTTATCTATTTCATTTGATAAAACTCCAAAAGTTTTAGTGAATCAAATCTCAATCATTTTTATGGAGGTTTCAGCTAATTAGTTTTACTTTTTTTTTATGTTGACATTTGCTTCATTTAATTTTTTTAATGTCTAAAACACCCTAATACTCTTGACTCTTATCGTGTTGTTGTTCCTTTCTTCTTATTTTTAAACCATTAATTTTGAAAGTAAGGAAAATTTAAAAATTTATTAATCACTGTTTTTCTACAATAAATTAATTTAGTATAGTTTTAATACTTTATTCAAACACAAAAACTAAATAATTGTTTATTTGTAATTATGATTAATTTCAACCCTGATTAATGTATCACTCGACTTATTTCAAAGGACTCATATATCCCAATCCCAATAGTTAGGTACGGATTGCAAAAAATTCAATAAAAGTTTCGATCAAAAAAACCCCTCTGTATAGAAAAAAAAAATATTAATACTTTTAAAATATTTTTAATGATGTATGTCATTTCGGAAAAACGTTTTTTATAGAGAAATTTTCTTACGGACATTCATTATTCATTTGCGGTGACTAATAATAGTGTTGTTTTTCACCAAAAAAAGATGTTGGGAGATAGTCTTTAATTATTTAACGTAAATTTCATTAATCAAATGTTGTATTTATTTCAGCAAGTGATAGCGTGCATTGGGGGGCATAACGCAAGCTACGTGCCATGGGATACAGGGCCGTATATTAAAATCTTTTTCTACTAATAATAATTAAACATAATCTGCACAATATTAGATTATGAAAAAAAATCAAACAAAACAATGTGGTATAATAAATGAAATGTAAAAGATATTCGATATCTTATTTGATTATTTTATATATCAAATGTAGTATTATATTAAAACGAGAGTAGTTCAACATGGCTATTAAAAACAGTATATAATAAGAAATAACTTTTTTAATTTCAAGACATCACCTACGAAAATTGATTATATTTAGTTATTTTAAAAATAATCTTAAAGTCCCAAAATTATATTATTAATTTTTCTAAAGAAACAACACGGCAACGACGATGTATAAACAGTTAATTAATTAGTGACAGATATATATTAATCATATCATTCAATTGTAAATTCAGATTCCATATTTATTTTAATAAATAGTGCATGTTGTTGGAGGGAATCCCTCGAGAGTAAGTGGTGTAAGGTAATAGAGTAGTGGCTATGCCAATACTATAGGTAGTTAATGCGATAAATCATTAGAGCAGTAGTTATAGTTGTATTAATAGGACATGCTAAGTATATAATTTTATTAAAGTTTCTTGTTTAAATTAAATTTTTGGCTATTACTTGAATTTTTTAAGATATAATCTTAAAACTAGATTAATACGACAATCAAAACTCGAAACACTTAGAGATGAAAATATCAAAAATATTATCAAAATCAAATTGACTGCAAAAAAAAATCATGGGCGAGGGGATTTAACAACATCATATCAAAATATGTGATGTTTTGCACCCCCCCCCTTATATTATGTATGACTGATACATATGTGAACTATTACTTATTATTATATTATATGAGTTCTAAATAATATAAGTTCATGAAGTTGCGTTCAAATAATTTAAAATAATATTTAGCTAATTTTGTAAAGATAATTGAAAAATATTTCAATTAATAGTAGGCAAAATATCAAAACACTTAATATATGAGAAACAGTAAAACATTCAAAAATCATAAAATTTCAGACGTAGAAGGAGCGATCCTAATTTTAATATTGTAGGAATAGAGTCACAGAATTTTTTTTTTATATTTTTAGTTATTATTCAAATAATTATAGTTTAAAAACTAGTATACGATTAAACTTAGTTGGAGGTGAAGTGATATTCTTAGGCGATAATACTCAATTACCCCCCTAGGCCTATACCCAAAAATCCTACGACACACCTTATCTTTGATGAGGTTCCTATGACCCCCTCCAACGTTTTTTTAAGTAAATTATACCCCCTTGCGTGCCTAAGTGACAATAATAAATCTGCAAGGTCGATTTGTTTGTGGAACCACGCGCCGGAACCCACGGTTTCAAGCTTATCAATAAAAGTAACTTTACCCACTTCCAAGTTTGAAAAGGTTGGCGTTTAACTCTGTTCCAAATTAATTTTACCAAAAAGTAGTAAAGTAGAAAAGAGGGAAAGTGTGCATATGTGTGGGGGGGGGAACCGGGATGATTTAAAAGGTTAGAAATTAGATTTCGGGATTGCGAGTTGGACCAAAGACGTCTTGCATTTGCAGTAAGGATTCCTATGCTTGCCATCGCACTTCCGCGTTTAAACAGTGAATCGCTCTTCATCCATACACAAACTATCAAACTGGGGATTTTGTCATAACCCTAACTTATAAAATTGTCAAAAAAAAAAATAAGAATTAATAATCGACATAAAAAGATGTAAAGAAATATATTAAATTTTACTTTACCTTTTTAAAATAAAGGAGGCTATTTACCTTGAAAATACTGGATGGAGTTCTTAAAAAATGAAGAAACCTGACAATGGGGGTTATTTTTGAAAAGAGGAAGGGAAGATGCTTGTGAGCAGAAACAATAAAATTTATTTTTGAATTTTTTTTCAAATTGCTTTGACACGTGGCCTAACTTTATGGTCCCTGTTAGCCAAACTCTGCACTCACGCGTCTACATGGGTGAAATCACGATTATTTCCAAGTAGGCACGCAGGGGGGTAATACAATATTTAACAATGTTGGAGGGGTTAATGGACCTCATCAAAGATAAGGTGTGTAGTAAGGGATTGTGGGTATAGGTAAGGGGGGTGAATGAAGTAGTATCCCCTATTTCTTATGTACATAAAGTAGAATGTTTTAAATTTGAAATATAGAGAGTGTATTTGAAAACTGAGTTCTATTACAAAAAAATAATTATTGTTAATTATTATACATAGAGAATTGACTAATTAAAGCAATTAATAAATTATTGACTTTTTTTAGGGAATTTTTTTATGATTTCTTTAAGTTTTAATATTTTTTTACATTGATGAAGTTATAATAGGGTACATAAAATAAAATACTTTATTGTTTCATTCAAGGAGAATTTACCAATTTAAGGGCTTAATATAATGATGTTGTTTCATTCCTAGTTTGGATTTAAACCAATTAAAAGTGCTTAAATAGAATTACCTATTTTTCACAAGATTCTAATTTTTTTTATAAGAAGGAGCAAAAAGAAAACGTCGGAGAAGTGAATGACCCCCCAAAAAGGAATTGAAGAAGGATAAGGCAAGGGATTCCAGAAAATCATTTTATTTAACAAGTAATAAATTGCTCTATTATTTGAAAAAATATCAATAAAATTATCTATTTGCATTTTAGAAAAAAGTTATAATAATCTTTTTCATTATTATGATTAAAATTTGACCACATTTTTCTGTAGCACGTTTCTATACAAATTTATTTAAGTAATTTAGTTTGACAAAATTTCACAATGCCTTTATGAAAATATAATTTATTTGTTGCAAATTTCTATGAAATGAGAAGTTACGACTTTTTGAAGACGGCGCTTTCCAAACTTTGATTTTGCTTGGAATAAACAGTGTTGGAAGGACGTGAGGTGAGGGTGAAGGGGGGATGGGGCGGGGGGAGTCCGAGAAGGAAGAATGGAATGGGTGTGAAAGGAAAGGATAAGTATAGGAAGGGGCAATGGGAGGGTGGGGCTAGGGATGGGGGAAGATGGAATGATAGAATCGGAAAAAAAAACGAGAGGAAAAACCAAACAAGCAAAAGGCGAAAACATTTAGAGATGGTAAATACGTAATATTATAAAAATCATATATTTCATCAGTCGATCCTATTTAACAACAATGGTATCGAATAGTGATAGTTTTACACCTATAATTATGTTGATTGGATAATATGTGAATACTACGTTAGTTATTATTATTAATTTGAGTTCTACTAAATAATATTTATTAAAGTTTGCGCCAAATAAATTTCAAATAACAGTTAAATAATTTTGTAAGTATAATTTGAAAAAATATTTCAATAAAGTCGGGACAAACCTTTAAACACCTTTATATATGAAAGATACAAAACATACAAAAAATCATGAAAATTTATGATAAGTACGACCCTAATTAATTTTGTAAAAAAATAGAGTCACAAGAAACTTTTTTTTTAAAATATTTTTAGTTTATTATCAATCATTATAGTGTTAAGGATAATTAGTTATTAGATAAACTTAGTGGAGGTGCGATGTGTATATTCTGATAGTTACATTAAACAAGTCTAAATGTCAAATTTGAAATATGAGAGTGATTTGAAAACTGAGTCATATTACCAAAAAAATTAATTAATGTAGTTAATTATTAAAATAGAGGAATTTGAAATAAATTATGATTTTCTTGTACTCTTAAAAAAATATTAAATTGATGAAGTTCTAATAGGTACATAAAATAAAATACTTTTATTGTTTCTTCATAGATGAAGATTACCCATTTAAATCCTTAATATAAATTATTGTGTTTCATTCATAGGATGGATTAAACCAATTTGAAGTGCGTAAATATAATTATTTATTAACCCATATTCTAATTTTGGTTTATAAGAAGAGAAAAAAAGAAAAAAGTCAAGAAAGGGAAGACGTGAATATGACAAAAACAAAAAAAAGGAATTGAAGAAGGAATAAGGCATGAGGATCCAAAAAAAATCATCTAATTAAAATAATAGATGTCATACTATTAAAAATATCAAAAAATTAATTTTTTTTAAGAAAAAAGCTATAATAATCTTTTTCACTATTCTAATCAAATTTTGGCCACACTTTTCTGATTATTTAACACTTTTAATATACAATTTATTTAAGTAATTTAGTTTGACAAAATTTCACAATTGAATTTATGAAAACATTAATTTATTTGTGCAAATTTTCTATGAAAGTGAAAAGTTACGACTTTTGAAGACTCCAAACTTTTGATTTTGCTGTGAATTACAACATGTGCTGTGAATTACTTCCTTTCATTTTTAATCGTTATGTTGCGTCATTCTAAAATCAATTTAATTAATTTTTAAAATTAAATTAAATTATATTAATTTGATATTTTAAAATAAAAATTTAAATATTTAAAAATATATAAAAAAATATTACAAATTATATTTTTCTTTTACATATTAATATAATAAAAAAACATATCTTAATATATTAGTTAATTAAAAGTGGACGAAGAGAGTACTTAAAAATGATTAGAGAAGGAAAAGTGAGGCTCTTTTTACAGCAACTCTTAACTCAGTTTAGGACATTATTAAATTGTCATTTCACTATACAAAACATTTCGTGTTAATAATATTTTTTTTATAAAACACACAAATAATAAAGTAGACAAATAAAAATAAACGAAAAAATGATATTACTTATTAATGTGGCCTGGTATGAATTATATTGACGTTACAACGTGAAGATGAATAGACAATATCATAAATAGGTATGTATGTATATTACTACAAAATTCAGTGTAGCATTAATTTCTAATTCTGACTTTCTATGTTCAATTTCCAATATCTCATTAAATAATTATGGCACCACTTTGTCCATTGAGTCGTCAACAATCTAAATTACTCAATATATATAGTGCTTGATTTAATACGCAATGATTGGGTCAATAAAATTAAATATAAACGTTAACACAAAACTAAAATTCATTAATAATTTTGTTATATACAATACCAAAAGACAACAACAAGTTTTTTTAAAAAGTTGGAATTTATGATATATCAATGTGATTGTGAATGGGAAGTAATGAGCGAAAATTCTAGCAATTCAATTATTACAACGCAACCTGATATTATAATTCAAATAAGTACTTTGATTAAAAACTCAGTTTTGATACAATTATTTCTCAGTTTATCGGAAGTCGATCTTTAATTACTCAAATTTGATGGATTCGGACTTTCTATTTAAAATAATTCACTATAAGAATTCAAATTTATAGATGAAATTGAGGACATTATAATGGGTATAGGCTCGTTTAGTGTTTTAAAAGGTTTAGGGGCAGAGGCGAGGCGTGCTTTTAACGTAAGGGCAAGGTGTAAGTCCCTGAGATACAAGGCGTAAGTCCCCATGTATCTATGGGAGCATAGTCTCATATATATTCAATTTTCTAAATTTTAATATTAATGAAATAAGCAAAGTAAAGTTTTTATGATTTATAATTTTTATCTGAGATAAGTATAAAAATCAATTATGAAGAAAAAAAAGTATTATGATTATTATTTGAGAAATATCAGAAACTAGTATAAAAAATATGATTTAAAATAAAAGGAGGTGGATAAAAGAGGTGGAAACAAAAACATTATAAACGCCCGACCGACAATACAAATTTTCTGTTCAAGACTTATGTTTTTATACTTGGAGCTACGCCTCAAATTTTAGGACTACGCTTATGAATCTGCCATCTTTAATTTCCGCTTTAGAGCGTGTTATACGCCCGCATCGAGATTGCCAAAAAAATATCGAAAACAAGTTATCGGTATAGCTTATCCATGGAATATGTAAATCAGTTGGGATAGATGTAATTCTTATACTTACACAATGAGATGCCCTTTAATTTTTACAATTAAAAGAAGAAAGTCATCATAATTTCAGTATTTCTCACAGGAAGATTTATACGGGCCTTGAATAATTGTAGGGCAACTTTCACATTATAGCAAATTAAAAAAACATATTGTAGGTGCTATAGCAAAGTTTGATAATGACGTCTCCATAGCAAACCTAAACATGTATAATTCGCTTATACATATACATTTGAAGCAAATTGTAATAAAAAAACGAATAGTGTATAAAACAGAAAGAGAAGAAACATGGGCAGAGACTATATAAAAATGAAGCGTATTAAAACGATTGTATGATTATAAGTGTATAGAACGATATAGTACAATTGGAATTGTAATAATGAGAAATAGAGAAAGACAAAAGAGACTGACAGAAAACAATGTAATCGAATTGATAAACGAGAAAGAGAGAATTAAATATAATTTGAAAATTGTATAAACCGAGAAGAGAGAAAGCAAAAGAAACTGGGCAGGGAGTATTTTTATTGTATAAGTATAGTTGTATAGGACGAAAATATATGTAACTTGCATTGTATATATAATTTCCTAAAGTTTATACAATAAAAACGCAATTTTATACATTGCGCTTCTGTTTTTTGTATAAGTGCGAAGGCGAGGTGGACAGCGAGATTGGAGCGTGGCGAGCGAGATCGGAAGAAAGAGAGGAGGAGGGGAACAAAAATATATATTATTTATACATTTTCTCTGACTTTCTACAATTGAAATATTTTTTATTACACTTGTATTGTAACAAAAGTGAGAGGAAGGAGCGAGAGATTGGAGGAGAGTGGCGAGCGAGTATTTGGGAGAGAGGCGACCTGACAATTTTTTGCAAACGTTGCTATGGAGCACAATTTAAATCAAAAACCTAGCTACTCATTTCTTTTGGGTTATAGTTAATGTAATGCGGCCCGTGTTGTGGCCCAAAGGGGGATAAACAGTAATGGCTGAGCTAAAGCCATTGCTTGCCAAAAAAAAAGGCCCCAAACTTTCACCTATATAAAACCAAAAAATTATATTTGTATGCCCTATATACAAAATTTAATAATTGTGCTCTAACAAATATATAACTGTATAATTCCTATAATAACAATTGTATAATCGCTGGCCTCGCTATAATACACAATTGTATGATTCGCTGGCTGAAATTTGTATAATGCACAGGCCTATTTCGCTTGCTTGCACTTGGATAATTCACTGGCTTGTGTCACTGCAATTCTAAATGCGCCAATGTATAATCGCTGCCTATTTTGTTGAAATATTGTTATAAAATTTGCCTTGTTTTGCATACAATGAATCAAGTAAAATTGTTTGTATATGTTAATTGATAGTGTATCGAAGAAGATATAGTTTTCTATCGCTTTATACAAAAACAGCAACACCCCATTTATACACTTCTGTTGTATAAAAGCGAGAGAAAATTGTAGTTCATTTTGTTAATGTATGATTCTCAATTGTTATAATTCGTTGGTCTTTTTCGATGTGCAATTTTGTATAAATTTGCATTGTCTACAATTGAATCAACAAGTAAAATGTGTAAAAATTGTATATTTAGTGTATAGCCGAAGAATTGTTTTGCATGTGTAATGAATTTTCTCTCGCTTTATACAAAATAGAATAGAAAAACAATTATACACTTCTGTGTATTGTAAAGCGAAGAGAGAGAGGAGAGAAGGATGAGCAGAGAGAGAGAGTGACGAGCGAGATGGGAGAGTGGCGAGCGACGATTTTGGGAGATTGGCGGACTGACAAACTTTGACAAACGTTTGCATGGAGCACAATTAAATCCAAACCGTAGGCTAACTCCATTATTTTACGTTTTAGTTTATCTCAAACAAAAAAAAAGGGGAACGCGAATCTTTATCGAACATAGAATATTTTTAAAAATATGATATATAACAGAATTTAGATTCAATAACAGATACGTTCAAATATGTATATCTACTTGTTTCAAAATTGAAAAAAATAACAAATATTCATAAAAATCCATGACATACAAGTGATTTTATGTATTCCTCAGAGCTGCCAACTTGTACTGAAAATAGATATATTGTCGTCGTATTCACAAGCTGAGATATGGTAAACTACATCCTGATTGATAGATTTGTTTAAAAAAATAATAGTTGTTTTTTTCAGGAACAGTTCGATAAAACAGCCAGAATGATGAAACAGAAAAGAAACACGGGGCGGGGGTACTTATATCTCTTGGGTAAATGATTTCATCCTAAGAATCAACAAAATTAGTAAAAAAAAAACACAGAGGTTACTATATTTATATTTATTAATTTGAATAAAATATCAAGTGAATATAAACTCCATTTTATTGTGAAAAGATTTATAACAATTAATCTCCAAAAACTGTTGATACAGCGTGCAGTATCATTATTGCTTGCAACATACTACACTTTTAAGAATTAAGTTATAATATCTCATGAGGACAATCTATGATAGGAAGTATTTTTGTTGAACAACAGAAAAAGTAGAAACTAAAACCTACTAGCTATAATCGATCACCTATATATTTATGATTAATTTACTAGTTATATATTGTAAAATTAACTTTAATAGTATTGAGCTTATTGAAGACATTATAAAAAATACTTACCCACTCACTATTTAATTATTATTTGATTTCATTGGTATAATGAATTTTTTTATGTTGTCAACTTAATTAATTACTTTTCCATTCCCTATCATGATCGATGTTGTGTTAAGAGGTTTAATGCTGGAGTAATTTTTAAAATTAAAGTAGGATCATATACTTTACTTCTTTCAGTTTGTACGAAATGTCGTCATGATTTTATGTTAGAGTTCAGCGATAAAATTTTAATAAAATTTAAGATGTATTTTTTTTCATTGAATATGGTAAAGATTGCAAGTTATAATACTTTATATAGGTTGAGCCATATTTTATTTTGTTGTTTAAAATATCGAAGTACTGTGATCTAAATGTAACTGTACAAATTAATAATTAACGTTCAAAAAACACAACATGACAAACCACATACCGAACACGATGTGAAGTAATAATTTGAACAAAAAATCCATTACTCACAGAAAATATCATTGCATTATTTTAGTATCAGTATGATAAAAAAAAATTATGATTGAAAAATAATGGAGGGGTAATTATTAGATTGACTAGCTAGCTAGTTTAGTTATAACATTAAACTCACCGATCGATCCTCAGACACTTATAAATACATCCATCTTCATCTCTACCAACACACAAATAAAGGCTTCTAATCATTTCAATATATCAACTCCTCAAAGCTAACAATTGAAACGCATAATTGGTGTATTGTGTTACTGCCACCCTTTAGGTTTATGAGCAAAACTGTTAGAGAATTCTATACAAACAACATGATTAATATGCTCTTCAAAACAATAGGATAAGTCCTCTTAAAATCCCATCCACTCCCCCAGGCAAATCAACAGCAGCAGTGATTATCGAGGCGTCGAATTAAACTTAAGTGATGTCAATTTAAATTAATCTTAAGTTCTATTATGAATATATTGAGAAAACTTACAACCCGCAACACATACAGTAGATGCATTCATAATAATTCTCAAAAACGTTATTCTAATTTCTATAGATTAATTATAAATTAAAAGGAGTAATCCAACCATAAAGTCTATCATACCTTGTCCTCTTTTATAATTTGTTGGCTTGTTATTAACATTTTGTTGCTTCGTCTGGTTTAATTTTTCTAAAGACAAAGAGTTAACATTACTTAAATAATTTTTAGACAATATCTACCACAATTCAAAAAAATAAAATATAACTCTTCATAAATTAGTAAGGAGCTATCAAACTCAATCAAACTATTACCATAATATGAACTTATATACTTTTATTTTTATTTGAAATATACTTTCATAATATTTTGTTTAAGAATTAAAAAAAAAAAACCTTATTATGAGTATAATTATTTTACGTTTGAGAAATATGTTAAAGTTATTTATTTTACTGGAATGGAGAATGACCTGCCTAACATTAATTTTATAAATGCATAATATATAAAAAATAAATGAACGGCATATTTTTTTTTAAAAAAATAATTCCTGCAATATAAACTAAAGTAAAATTAATATCAAACTAAAAATATGCCCAACCCATGAAATTTTGGGCCGGTGTTTGGGAGACATAATTAGTACTCTTGAGGCCGTGTGTTCACCGATTTAGCTTATCCCAGGAGAATTCTATTAAATTATGAGGGGCGTTTACTCCGCCCGCAGAAGTTTTCCGTTCCGTCGCCGGACGATGACGCCGATATAATCGACCCAACACAGTTATCCCCGGCGGCGTAACCGGGGGCGCTGCTATGCGAAAGAAGGCACCGGGTACGTTCATGGCTTCGTTGGATTCACACTGGACAGACCAAGTTGGGAGGAAGCCGGGAGGAAACAGCAATTATGCGGAGACTGGACTCCGGCCGGATCTCTTCGCATACTTGCCCATTCTCTCGTATCCATCTACTGTGTTGGGTCCGGAACGGGCTATTCGTCATCAACTTGGAGCATATCAACCGGCTATTAAAAAAAATTACCCGCCTCAGGAAAGTCATCTGCTCAACGCTAGGGATCCCTCTGTTGCTCCTTTTGTGATGAAGAGGTTCAACGGAGAGAGAGAATTTTGCGTCATCACCAAGGCTACCAGTCCCAGGTTATTTCGTAATTTTATATCTGATTAAATGATTCACTTTCTGATGCTTAGTAGGTATAGAATCATGGAAACCAACACCCAATAAATGTATGGATAAATAGTTATCTGAATTTTATCCTAATGATTTCGTACCCAACAGAGGGAGTGGATATATAGATGATTCATATAACCAATCCAACTCAAAATGATTTCTTTTCACATTTTGATGATTGGGGGTGCTTAAATGATTATGTGTGTTTCTTCTTCTTAGTATATTAGTTGATGAAAGGTGTTAAAAACGTTCCAATCTTAACTTTATACTTGTAGTTTGTACCATTGCTAGGTTAACTTTCGTAGGCTCTTGATATTGTATGTTTGAACTCTCTGTTAAAATACGGTTTTTCTATTGTCATGATTATTGCTACTGATTTAAAGTGGCATGTACCACCCATATGTTACAATTTTTTTAATGATGGTGGTGTGTTTCGGCCACTTAAACACACTGATCGAATCAACGAGTCTACTACTGCTTACAAAATATGTGCGGGTTAGACCTGAGTTGGATCTTGGATATCTAGGTGTTACACATGTGCCTCAAAATGCTCATCATTTTAGGGGGATCCATGTTTGAATGAAAGCCGTCGTGTTGATACTAAAGAGGAAGAAACCAGTTCACCAACACAGGCCAGAGTCAAATTCCTTTTTTGTTTATTTTGATTTAGAAAAAAAATAATTGAAAGTTTTTATTTAGACCATCTAGAGAAGCTTCAAAGTTAACCATTTTTGCTTCTCATTTGGTTTATAATAGACTTCTTTTTTGCATCTTCAGTTTAAGCCTAAAATTTTTAGTTTTATGACCTATGTCAATTGAGAGCACGTGGGCCTGTGGATACTATACTGAGTATGTTTATTGTTGTATGACCTGATCTCAATTGGATAACTTGTTGTGCGCAAACTTAACTTTTGTACTTATATCTGCTTAATATGGGGAGGGGGGGGGGGGACGGAATACTTAGGGGTTGTGATAATGATCTGATAAAATGTTGAAGTGTGAAAAAAAAGGAAGCTGGGTTTGGGGCGGGTGGTGGCAATAATGCAGGACTGGACAAATCTGATGATCTGGAAGAGCAAGAGCCTCAGTCTGAAAAGTTCACCTCCGCAACGTCTCTGAAAACTTCCCACTCCAATGGATGAGAACCAAGGTTGTGGGAAGCAGCTAAAGGGTGAGAATGCGAGATGGGCCGGAAGCTTCTCCCTGTTGAGTTGTTGCTTTTGAGGCATGTCTGGAGGCTGCTTGCAGTTGCTTGGTAATGAGGTGAGACATACATTTATTTCTTTAATCAAATTGCCAAACCACGTGACAGGGCTAATGCGCTGTTTGGTGTTATGTATCACTGTATTGTGCTTAAGTTTGACCGTCTTCTGGTTTTGTTTTTGTGGTTCTTCACAAGCAGGCAAGGGACACTGGAGCAAGAAGCTCATCCTGGCTTTAGATAAGCTGACTTCAAAGATTCGTACTCTCAACTGGAAAGTGTTCGTCAAATCAAAGTTCGCTTGGTTCTATTACCGGACGTGTTTCAGAAGGAGACATTAGATAAAGTTCTTTATCTTCAGTACGCTAGCGGTCTTGGTTAACTGTTACTAAATAATTCATGAGAAACCTAGCAGTGGATCAAATACTGAGGATGCTAACTTTGTCGGTAATTTTATGCTTTACACTGAAACGGTCTACTCAGTTCTTAATCTTTTTCTACAATTCCCACACAAATCTTCAAGCATGAAAATTAGGATGGAAATATATACATTAATGACATTCATTATGGAATGGATTCCATTGAAAGTTATGTATGGTATATATCTGTCAGAAAGGCTGATACTCAGAAAAAAAAAACTTTTCCCTGTAAGAAGGTCAACATTGTTACTAATTAGTTTTCTAGCAAGTGTTTCACACGTACCATCTGTTAGAATGGTTTAGTTTTGAGGCACTGCGGTTCAGCTGCACAAATGCTTGTAGATCTAAGCTCAAAAGTGATCTCTAGCATACCTTAAGAGATACTTGTAGACAACGGTACAAAATGAACTACTAGGTTCCTTTCTTTTGAGTGATTGTACTTGAAAGTGTATCTACAAATTTTTTGGTTACTTCAATATCTGCATTCTTCATTGGTAGGGAGAGCATGAACCTGGAGCATCTATCGATGTGATGATTGAAGATATGGCGGAGATGTATTTAACTGACAAGTTGATGGAACAAACTGAAAATTCTTCTGTTTCCCTATAGCGGACAAGATGGCATCGATGAGGTTTAGTAGGTATCAGTCTTGAAAAGGATGTAGGTTATGTCATATATTTCTGATGCCTTATCCTCTCCCTTGTGTTTCAGATACCATCTATGTATTGTAACCTAGAAGGATTATCGCCCGTAGTCTGATCACAACCATGTTGAAGCCGAGCAGTTAATTTCCAAAAACTTTTTCTTGGGGGGAAAATGGATGCTTTGTAGAGAACCCTTGAATTCGGGAGAAGCCAGGATGGCCTGTCATGACAGTATATTATCCATTAGTGATACTGTTCCACATCTTCTCTGACCTTCAAACAGATGATAAAAAATCTTTGAAGAAGATTAATCTCAATTATTCACCACATCGGATCTCCAGTCTGGCAGTCTATTTCCCTGCTTCATTTTACTTTTTAGAGTTTCTGCACAAGTGTATGAATAGTAAAAAAGAAAATCTTTGAGCAACCAATAGAGTCCAACCTTTATTCTCATTACTATTTATAGTTGATCTGATGTGCCAGCAGAGTAAAGTATGCACACATTGTTAATGCTACTCCAATATGTTGAGATGCTATTGGTCCTTTATTTTCTACAATAATAAAAAGAGATAACATCAGGTTCTATAGTGTGTTTGTTTTTGTCTTTGTTATGGTTGTTTCATCATCTAGATCTGACCCATGAGTTTGTGAATTAATTGTCATGGCTCGCCCTGAAGAGTGTCCTGAAGATATACTGCCTTATAACTCTTCTCTATCAAGCCGAATGGTCCAGAGTCTGGGCAAGTTGACTAGTGTGGAGGGCTTTTCTGACTGTTTAAACAATGCTATTATGATGAATTTTCTCACAATTTGCGTCTTCGGATAATGAGACAACTATGATCAATGCTATTGAAAAATTGCTTTTGTCGCCAATCCTGAGAGTGTCGGTGATGTCGATCAGTCGTTTCTATGTTATTCCTAAATTCAAGCTATTTGATATGTCAGGGTTCCTGTGGAAACTCAATGGACACAAATGCAGGTTCCATCAAAGTTATGATGCAGGGACACTCAACATATTGACCAACACCAGGAACGTTTGTATGGTGGCCCTAATGTTTTAGACGAGGTAGTCGTGGAACACATACAGAGCACGACTCGGAGGCATAAGCAAGCATCTGACGTAGAGGAGCTTGGAAATGCTCTAGAAGCATTACTTTGTTCAAATTGACGGTACATAAAAACTGAAACAAGTGTGAGGATCTCTAGATAATTGAATACTCGACAAAGATATAGATGTTAGGTTTAGTTCAAGACATTATAAGACTCATTTTTGCAATTATGAAAAGAATGCTTTAACACAACCTAACTTGGGGATGGACTTGTAATAGTTGTCTAATATTATGTTATATTTTGGGATGGGTACCTTGCTGTTGTTAGCTAACAATGATTAGTGGGTGCACCAATTGCATGCAGTAAATTACTCATCTAGATGCTTGACCCATTTTAAATAGTTCATGAATTTGCCTTTGCCAAGATCCAGTGCATCAATAACGGGATGATTTACCAAGGTCAAACTCCCGTAGCTATTAAATTTTTTTGACAACGTAGTTCGTACACTCAACATCATGTTTTGAACGTGTTATTGTAAATTATTGCATATATGAAATGAGACTAATTCCATTTTTTGAGGTTTGAAAGGATATAGGATAAAATTCGACTACTTCCATCCAAAAGCCCTACGAGTGTTACTTGAACTGTTGATCTATCAGAAATTTTATTTAGCTGAGTTTGCCACTTGTTGATATGCCATTTTCTCTATAACCCCACTATGGAAAAATCCTTGTCTATCACAAAGTAGAGAATTTTGATAAAATATGGCTCCTCTACCATCTCAGCAATCACATATGCCAATTGAAATTTCACGGTTAGATGGAAAACATTCGCAAAATTAATAAAACAAAAAAATAAAGCAAGAATCTTCCAAAATTTGCTATTACAAAAGAGTTTTTCCTTCCATTCGGAGACTATCGGGGTTAACATTTCCGTTCAAATTAAAGAGTGTTGAAGGGACTACTCCCCCAAGCCCATTTCTATTTTGCTTAATGATTAGGACTAATGGATGTAGGAGAGAAATCGCAAGATACAATTGTTTGTTCCACTTTTATTGCGTAACTCATGAGTGCTTGACTGAAAAATCGGTCGATCACATAAAAAACGACTAGCTTTGCACACCCAAAACATAGAGTAGGGCGGCTAACGTACTTTTGGTAAACTGTGGACATTTGATGGGCATTTTGAGAGTATACGGTAAAGTTTTTCGAGAGAGATAGGATCCATGCCTTGTTACATCCAACTTTAAGTTACAGCTTGTATTTTGTGTGTGGATTCATAAGGTTTGATGATCTAAGTACACCTTTTTTTGTGCATGTCCTCTCAACTGATATATAAACCAAAGCCTGTGGGCCTAACCAAAAGAGGAAATTGGCAGACAGAAAGATAAGGGGCATAAAGTGCAATTATTGGCTTCTCTTGGGGATGAGGAGTGTTGTTGTACGTGGGTGTGCTTTTAGAGGAATGAATTTAAAAGGATTTATATTGATGGTAGTTGGTAGGACAACACATGATTTCCCCCATACTTTCTTGATTACGATCTAAACATAATTTATTTGAAGAACCAAAAAACCTACTCATCTCCTTTTCTTTTTCTTTTAAAACTAGGTCGGTGTGTGGTGTCGGGGGGCCAACTTGTGGCATTGACGAAATTCCGTGGGATACCTTCCTCTTCTCCTATTTGTATTCAGTTGTTGTACTTACTCCTATTCATTATTTTGATTTTTATTTTCCTTCCACTTCTTCTATTTGTGTTATTGTAATGACCATTTAGTGTACAAATGGGAACATTAATCTTTTTTTAACAAATAATAGTGATTTCATCCATGGGGGTCAGGGGCAGAATGTGGAGTCACTATTTTCTACTTTTAATCCACATATTACCTGAATGGATATGAAAAGTTGGAAAGAAACTGAAAAAAAGTTGTAGACTGAGAATATTCTTATGTCCCAACTTCTTTAAAGAGGCTAAGAACTCTCTCTTTATCACAATCAAGAGTTTTATGAACTTCATATTTTAGAAAACAAATGTTTTGAGACTTTATTTTGATTTCTTGAGATGGGGAACTATTATTTGGGGTTCTGATACAAAGCACAGCCCGGTGTTGAAGCATCACAAATTTTGCTTAGTGTATAGGTAGTGGTGTGAGTGGAAATTTTTACAATTCTGAGGTCCTTTTTGTCTATGTTTCCTCCAAACTTTATAGGTCCGATATCTAAAAGGACTAGCTTTATCACACCAAACTTAGGGAGTAGTAGGGAGGATAAAATGTACATTTTGGGTCCTGTCCATTAGGGCATTTGTATTATGAGGGAGCTCATGTTAACTAGGAGGATCAGGGCACTAGTTGATTTGCATGCCCACCAGAGTGGCCATTTTCCAGAGAGAGAAAAAGTGAAAGAGATTGGAGGATAGAATGAGAGGAGAAAACGTAAGCTTCAAAGTTGAAGAAATCTCCTACAAACCATCTAGACATCTATGCAAATGTATAGATTCAAAGCTTTATCTGCACTATCCAAAAATAATTTTCTGATCATATAAATAAATTAATGATGTCCACCAGACATCTCATATTCAACTTGGGTTATTTGTAATTAGCTCCAAAATGAAGTAGTTGAGATATGGTATTAGAGCAAATGAAGTTGGTGGTTCCCAAACTTAATGGTGTAGTGAGGAATGAGAGGGAGAACAATGGGGTCACCCTAGCTTTAGAAGGATGAGACTCCGCTGCAAATCTACTATTCATTTGTAGAGAAGGATGTTCAAGAAAATGTGCTATAATTCTTCAAAGAGGATTTAAGAAAAAGGAACAGATACAGGCTGTGATTGTGAAGCCCTGTGGTAAAAACAGGGAACAGATCTTTAGATAGGTTGGTTTTTTGAAGTCTGTCCAATCCAACTTTTTGATTTAGTGAAGTTCTGTTCTTAATAATATTTTTGTCCTCCGCTGACCAACAGTTAATTTTGAAATTGTCCCCATAGTTGTGCACCTCTTGAAATTTGCTTCTGGAAGGATTTGGACAGTATGTGTATCAATTTATGTTGATACATTAAAATATATGTATCAGTTGTATGGCTAACTCTCTTATTGCAAGAGAGTATATAATGGTTAAATATAGAGCCAGAAGTATGTTCTCGAATGGAATCTTTAATGAAGTGTAACTTGCAGAGAAACTAAGAACCTGACAACCAACCAAGCTTCAGAATTTAGACAATTACCTTAGCATTCAAATGACATTTGATTCTGATACATTTACCAGAATAAGAAATCACATCAGTAAGATTATGCATTCTAATTTCTTTGTGTGAGCAACAATGCTAAGTTTTCACATGGAACACACAGTAAAAGGTGAATCTTTATCAATTAACATTTAAAGAAACTATAAACTAAAAGCTGCATCATGGGCTAGTTATAATTAAGTTTATCAAGAAAGAATTTTGTTGTATTAAGAGGAAGAAGAAGACCTCGGTTATGCAGATACCTTAAAGATTCAGGTTTATGACTGTAGCATCCAGTACACCATTTCAGAATAATTTTGCATCACCATTTCACATGTGCATTATTAATGATACAACCTAGGTGATGCACTGCATTCTTCTATTTGTCATCTCTATTTTGCATCCTAGTTTGACTTTCTCTAGCTAGTCCCTTTCTCAGTTAATTTTATCTGACTTATCAAAGCTCGGATTCTAGATGAAAACTAATGTTGGATAAAAACCACTGCATGTGGGTTGTAATTGCAAATAATGACATTGATTTTGGAATTGCATTATCAGAGATGAAGTTCGATCACACAAGTCAAATTTGGACATGAAGTGTTGTTCTATTACCTACTTACTATATAAATGTCTTTGTTTTCACCTAAACCAGATTCAATGTTAACTACTTTGTATACATGGATGCTGAACTTTAGTTGTTCCACTGTTGTGATCTCTCTGTTTTAATTTTCTTCAGCTACGTGAGTATGTGGATGACACAGAAGACTACATCAACATCATGCTGGATGACAAGCAGAACCATCTGTTGCAAATGGGAGTCATGTTAACAACGGCAACTCTTGTGGTTAGCGCCTTTGTTGTTGTGGCTGGAATTTTCGGTATGAACATTAACATTGAACTGTTCGACGAGAAAAAAGCTGGGATGCCGGAATTCTTATGGACAATTGGTGGTGGTGCCACTGGCAGTCTCTTCTTATATGTGGGTGGTTGGCCATTGGCTGGGTAAGCACAAGCAATTGCTTTGCGAGTGACAGAGAGAATTGTGAAGATAATTGACATGTACTTAATTTGCCAGTTGGATAAAAAAAACAAGATAAAGTGAATTTTAACCATGACCTATAGGTGCTATATAAATAACAGTGTATCTGATTCTTCCCGAAATAATTATTGAACTTGAAAATGTATATTAGCTCAACCATGTGTTGATGAATGGTTTTCAAGTGATGGAATTTATTTTAGGCTTGTTATACTGATACATTTTGACAAGATTCCACATTTTGTAAGTTGGTGACAGCCTGAAAGTGTGAATAGTGAGCACCCATATCTGGAGGCAGCCCTTTCTATTGAATATGGTCCCTTTGTAACGTCACAATGACATTATTATATTGAGTTGTGGATACATTGTGTGGTGAACTCAATGCGCATGTTTTACATGAAATGTGTCCAGTGTTGGCAGTTAGAGTAAAAAAGAGGCCAATTCCACTATAGTTTAGAACCTGAAAACGATCTGATGAGTAGGTAATCAGATTCATGATCTTTCGTTTCCTGGTGGTCCCTCTTTAACTTAGTGTCAGCCCTCGTAAACTGCTTTCCTTTTATTGATCCTTATGCAGCCTGTTTCTAAGGTATTTCTTTGTACTAACCCCTTCCTCCTCTGTCATACATAATAAGACATGGCAAAATGGCAATGCAAAAGATCTTGAACCATTTATTTCTTCTTTTCTCTCTTAAATTCTACCTCTTTCAGACCTCACGTGTGGGACTTCCAATTGGATATTTTATGGGCCTGTAACTGCATGAGCTCCGTAGATTATTCCAAGATATGTTCGGATGTCCACTAGATTTTTCCAGGGTGAGCTCATTGCTCCCGTCTGACCGGCACTTGTGTTGTTTTGTGCTTGCCCATAGATTTCAGCTAGAGTGTGGTTTTTGCTTGTTAAATGTTTTTAGTGTGTGTAATATTTTGGTGTTTAATCCTCTAGACTTTTTTGGTGAAGATCTTCTTTGTCGACAGTCACTGGTCCCAAATCTGTATAAAGGAGGAGGACAGTGGAGTGGTAGTTTATGAATTTTACAGAAAGAACAATGGGGAAATGAAAGTGTCCATTTTGGATGAAACTGTATGGGCAACTTTGAGAAAAACAGTAAAGTATTTGCAGAGAGATAAGATCCATGCCCTGTTTACATCCAAGTTAAGTTACCACCTTTTGTATTTTTGTGGTACGGGTTGTGATGTCAGTACAGTTTTTGCATGTTTATATCGCTAAACAAGTCCATATACAGCCTCCTGTGGGCCTTTAATAAAGTGAAAATGGAAGGTGAAGATTTGTGTTGTCATGATATTGGGAACAGTACAAGGTTGAAAAATTAAATTCAGACCATATATCCAAAGTTAAATGTTATGAAATTGTTTGTGCCTTTTTAGAGGGAATTGAATTCTAGGCTTTTTATTTTGATGGTAGTTGGTATACAAGCATTTTTTGCCCGCCATACTTTCTTGATTCGCTATCTACCACAATCATCTTAATGAACCAAAAAAAAAAAAAAAAACTAATTATCTTCCTTGGTATCCATGTTTGTTTTGCCTTTTTAACTCAATTTTTCTTAACTCAATGTTTCTTCTTGTTTCCTTTGATGATTTGTAAATGATTATTTAGTAAAATAGAAACATTGATCTTGTCTTATAGTGAGTTCATACATGAGCATATGTGGTTCAACTATTTTTCTTACTGTTTAAATCTATTATTTTGATAATAGGAATATACGAAAAATAGTTGTTTGGACAGATATTCTTATGTCCCCAACTTCAGGTAAATTATTAATGACCATTTAGGGTTCAAAGAAGGATAACACCTCTAAGGATTGATTGTAGACATCTTATCGTGACGTAAATCACATTTTCCCGGACCGTGGTCTATAAATCATGGCGCTTGTTTGAAGTGTAAAGGCCTATGCTCTGTATCCAAAAAAAGTAAGTTGAGTTATGAAGCTAATACTACGTACTCTATGATGTATTAGAATCCCTAAATATAAAAACTTAAGATGGTTTGTTTTTTCCTAATATTTGAATCTTTAAGTTTTTTCTATATTTAAGTTGTAAAATATGAAACTATCCGGATTAATCAATACTCCAACAGTATTACGATGGTGGTTGATGATAGTAATGACTAGTATGGTGAATCCTAAAGTGTTGTGTGAAGTTGATGTTGTGATTAACTGAGTAGTAGCTAGTGGTTATGGTAATGAATATGTTGGTGGTGGTGACTGATGGATTATGATTAATAATGGTGGTGTTGATAATAATATGCCGAGTGGTAATAATGTAGTAAAAATTAGAGGTTAGTGATAATAATTATATTGACGATCGATTATGGCCATGGCGATAGTGATAGCTGTGAGCCCCTGCGTTTCAAATTAGTGTTTATCGCTTACTTGTTGTTTCTTTTCTTTTGGACTCGATTACATTTTATTTATCCTCCACAGCTACCGCTTCCCAAAACTCTCCACCTATTTTTAGCTCCAACGCCTTCACACCGCCACAATCTGTCTTCTTCGTTGGAGCGTCGACTCCTTTTTTTTAATTCTTGTACTCCGAACGATAACTGTAGTTTGAGAAATAAATTTAAGGGGAAAGTCCAAAAAAATAAGCCAATTATGCATTACATCACGTCCCAACAACAACTTCCAAGCTATAGCAGCAGACAAAATGCAGGAGACAACATACTATAAGTCCATAAATAATTTTATATACAATAAGTTTTATAATTGAAGATGCTTCCAAAATAGATAAGAGTAACTATCTATTAAATTAAAACATAGCTGTAGCTTGTGGGGTCAGGCCAAATCTCAGCAGGATCTCTGCCACTTGTAAAAGGATCATGATTCATATAAGAAATATTCCAAATATTAACATTTTGGCTTCCTCTCCTATCTTTTTTCTCTTACTACCCATACCATAGTTCAATTGGTTTTTAACACATTAAATAGCAATGTTATAAGGTTATTTTTTCTACTACAATTTCCTAAAAACTTTAATCTCATCTCTTCTTAATTAATAAATCTTTGATTGACTCTGTCAGAATATACTCTTGTCCTGGACAACCAAGATACAAATAAGGTTCTTGTCTACATAATATAGCCAAGCATTTTCCAAGATTTGGTCACAGCTTCTACTGGACCAACGCTTTTCAAATTAATTTCAACAATCTTACCTAATCAATCTTAGTAATTTAATTAAAAAAAAAGAAAAGTTATTACTTTTGTCCTGTTTTCATTGTAGTCTAGTGAAATCAATGAAAACTAATTGAGGATATTGTTAGAATAATTTTTTGCTTGTTGACTCTGAATTATTTGTTTTCTTTCTTCGACTAGAGAAAAGATTGCTTGACGCCTAAGAGGAAATGACCAAATTTCTCATATCCTCTCTAGAAATCTTGTATTTAATTGAGGTTCACAAATAATGCTCATAATGGTCGGTCAATAGAAGCAATAAGATTTCACAATAAATATTTTTTTTGGGTAATGAAGAACGATTCATTTATTTCGAATTTGGATTAATTATGCTAGTGATTTCGTAAAACCAAAAAAAAAAAACTTGTTGAACAAGAGCTTAAGACGAGCTAAACTGAGCTACATTCCTTGACAACAAGATAATTAGAGAGGAAATTAACTCCCATTTTTTTTTGCTCTTAATAAGCTGTTTCCCCAATGCCATTACAGCTAAAAGAAAAAACAAAAAACAAAAACCGAAAAAATGAAAAAGGACCAGATCCTTAGAGATCAATTCCTTTTTGCTTTGACAAATTTAACTCCTCTCCCACTTTCTAAACATTCACTTGGCTGCAATTTACCATCATCAACTTTTTTTTAAAAAACCAAACTGATAGCTGTTATCCCCACCTCTTCTCTTCAAACCATCTATTCAAGAAAAACTAAAAATATTAGTTTATAATCATCAAAATAACTATTTACCTAAAAAAAAGAACAATTTAGTGCACAAAACGAATTCTGTCACGACTTTACCGTGCTCCAAGGCTACTATTTATGCGAGAAAAATAAAGGAAAAACAGAACTTACTGATTTTCTTGCAATTTTTTCCAGGTAGTAAAGATGAGTTCTGGAATAACCATAGTGTTCTTGTATTAGATCTCCCCTGCATTAAACTAATTATTAGTATTTTTTTTTCAAAAAAATAAATATTAATACATGCACAAATTGTTTTTTTAAGTACCTGAAAATGTGTTTGGCAGTAATAACCTTTGTGAAAATCCAATACATTATTTCCCCTGACTTTTGTGTTTGTTGTTGTTGATATTACTGAAATTTTTCTGTAAAGCAGACAATAGGTAAATAAGTCACAATGTAAGACATGTTTATATGTTTTAGCCAAAAGAAAAACTTACTTGGAGAAATCAAGATAGGTGAACTCGCTGTATCATCCAGTACAAAAAGTTTTTTTTGTTTTTGTTTTTGTTTTTTATCCTTGATTCCTGCCTTTTTTGGATTACTATTGTGCCATAATACTGAGCACCATTAATATATTATGTCCATATGCTTCTTCTTGATGAAATTTGGGAGTCTGAAGATGCATCAGATACCATGACAATCTCTTCTTCTTCCTCTGTTTCTTCTTGTTTTTGCTTTAAAAAACTCTTTTCCCTTTACACCAAGTTATATAAGAATTTTCTAATGTATAAAGTCAACAGCTCACAACCCCTACTACTTCGATGCCAAACCTCCCATCCATACCATATCCATTTTTGTTTTTTTTTCTATGTCTAACACAAAAAAAAAAATCAAATGAAAAAAATGCAAATGGGATTTTTTTCTTCTTCTTTTTTTTTGTTTGTTTGGGAATGATGAGCAAAATCACTAGACAACTAATTGTTTAGTAGTGATTTATGAGAAACCCTTTGTTGTTTGCTAAATATAGTCCAAGAAATATGTGACACATCCCCTTTCTTTAAAACTCTAATCTATTTATCCTTTTAAAAAACAAAAGTGTGGGGTTTTTTACAGAGGAAAAAAGCCAAAATGAAGTGGAGATTGTGAAAAGACCAAACGATAATCAAGGCCTGAAAGCTTAGAACCTGGTTTTGTACTCAAGCACTCTATCTACCATATATATGAATCAGATCACAAAACAAAATGAGACGTTTGAGGCAATTACACGAGCGCTAGGTCTAAGCGAATTAGGAATTCAAACTTTTAAGATTTTTATCATTAACTTTAATATAAATTATAATTTTTTTCATAGTCTCAAAATTGATAAGGTTAATATCTAAATATGTCCTTTACTTGCTTCAAATCATCTTTACAATCCTTCAACCTTGGATGTTCACAAATGACATTTCACTTGTACAAAGTTGATGAAAATAGACACGGTGATCTATATGTCATCCTAAGTCATTTTTTGTTTCTACGGGTTGTTATTTATTTAAAAGTTTTGATAGTTAAAAAGTTTTTGTTTGTACATTATAAAAGTGAAACTCAAAGTTTAAATTTGAAGTCAAAATTTAGGATTCATATATGTATTATGTTATCTCATATATTTATCATCCATTGTTTGACGTTGCATGTATCAATCTAAAATCTGCTGTCGTCTTAACTTCGACTTGGGGTATGTATCAATCCCGTTTTTAAGTCATCGTCAATGATATTATATCGGTATCAAAATGATGGGTCACTATCCACCCGTTTTAATTTGGGGTAGGGGGGGTGGGGGGATGTAAGTAATATGGGGGTGTTATTTTGTAAGAGAAGAAATTGATGGAATGGATGGGAACGGAGCAAAACGTTTATCACATGGTGGACAGCGAAGGCACTATTAACGTTTTTAAACAGAAGAAAGGTACACTTTCATCTTCCTCATATTTGGACAACTATATAGCCTATCCTTTTATTATTCTCTTCCACTAACAACTTTAATTGTTTGCTCCTATTATTCAAAAATTAATAATTAGTACATGTATAATGCAAAATTTATTCTTCGTATACATTTGTGGCGGTTCACTACTTTAATAATAGAGGTGTAATAACATTTTTATATTTTAAAAAATAATAATATACTATCGTATAATTTCTTGAGAAAGAAAGTTTAATTAAGTGCATTCTCTTCGTTGGTTTTGGCATGTAGCTTCTCTATTGATATGTGTACTCTAAAACAAACGGGATATGTGCGTCATAAATATTGTAAATAAATTTACTTACGTATATCTTTGACTAAAATTCCTAATACACACTCACATATAACGAAAATTCAATATGAAGAAACTAAGCATATACCTTGTTTCGTTAATAAATTCAATTGTATAGAATTTTTGTCATCGACCAATTAATTGATGACAACATTAGCACTATAAGCTCAATTGACAAAGGGACATACCATTATTTTTCGTGTGAATTAGATTAAGAATTACTCAATACTTAAGCACTATAAGCCAATGACAAGGTACTACAATTATTTTTCCCGTGTGAATTATATATAAGAATGCTCTTGATCGCAAAATAATGATTTTTCAAACAACTATCATAAATAGAAATCATTTTTTGAGGCATTAGGCCATATTAGGTCTCACACACACACACACCTATATATATATATATATATATTTATAATAAAATCCAATGGAGAACCGTGGGGTTGTGATTAACTAGTGTTTAAATTGATAGAGGGAAAAAAATAATGCTACTTATTAATTGCAGTCAGTTTTAGTCACGATCGAGTCAAAATTAAGGTACCACATTTGACTAGTTTTTTGCTAATATGTAATCTGTGCTCCAATCTTTTTGCCAGAAAAGTAATAAAATTTGTAATATTACTTAGTTTTGTAAACAGCAAGTGGACTTAAAATGAAAAACCGCAGTGTGTATATTTAGTATAAAATAATATTAGTTAAAAAGTTCAAATGATGGCCAATATGCTCAGACAAGATCTGACGTGGAAATGCTTGAGACATCAGATATGTCTGTTAACTACTACTCGTTTTGTATCTCCAAGAAACTCTCATGTTTGCACTTTAGTACTATATAATATAGTAGTAATATACATTAAACTAGTTGAAATCATCTAAATCGTTAGATACGAACGACGGGTTTAGTGATAATTACTTAGGCGATCGATACGAAAAATTATATTATTCCATTCTTTATACAATGGCATATAAATATATTGGCCTGAAAATATATATTAATTATTATGAATTAATAATGATATGAAAAAAATATTGATATGAGTTAAAATTTTTGGATAAGGATGATTTTAGCATTTATTACGCAAAGGAGTCCACATGAAGTCATTTTGATTTAACACGACTCACACACACATGTATTCCGTGGTGCATATGACCTTTTGGAGCTGCCAACAGATATACACACATGTAATGCCGTGCGCCACATCCTTCAATCTTTAATCTTGGCCTTGTTTTAAATTACTCATATTGGGAGTAATAGTCTCTATCATGTTAATTATCAATTATTGATTGTGCTCGATATCTTACTCATTCAAGTTTCACGATTGTTCAATAGTTTTCTCTACCAACCTTTTTTTAAAAATCAAATTAAATTTAGTCCCTCAAGACTTTCAGCTCTCGTAATATAAGAGTACTTGATAATATAATTTTTATTTATTTATTGAAACTCAACGAGTAAAAGTGAGATTTTATCTTAAAATTTTAACAAAAGTGGACACCTTAGTGTTAATATAAACGGAAAATAGTGAATAATAATTTAAATGTATATAAATTGATCTGAACATTATCGTTAATTGAAAAGAAAGAAGTTATAGGGAATGGTGCAAAGTATGAGGCACATGAGCAGAACAATAAGAATGCGCACATGAAATACTGATATTTATGTGCAGCAAGGTAGCAGTGTACTTAGCCAAATACTTATGTGGTGGCCTCTGCTTATTAGCTTTAGGATTTAGTCAAAGATACATTAAACTTTCACTGCCCCAAAATCATGTGCTCTTCCTCATTGGATCACTCGTCAACATATATTGACACTCAACCTTTCAATACACTAATTTTCAAATTTCATGCACCATAATTATTTCTTTTAACCATTAAATGATGGTAACATAGTCTCATACATAAGCTCAGATTAGAATTCACTAGCCATGACTCTCCGTTTAAATTCATATCACGTCAAGAGTATCTATGTAAGTACGTCTAAGACGATGAAGATGCATCATGAAGCTAGTTATTCTTACATTAGCTATCAGTTTATCATAAATCTCTTTTTCTAAATCTAAACTTAAGATCGATAATACGAGCAAGTTTGTACCGGCGAAAAAAATATCTCTAACCACATATTAAACTACATTGATAGTTCTATATTTACAAGGCATTGAACATGAGTTAGATTAAGATATGATTTGAAGTTAAAAGAAAACAATTTAGGGTGTGATTTGCACAAGTAGTAGATGTAGGAGGTGCAAGTAGCAAAATGGACATTGAAGATGAAATAATTGTGAAGGGGGCAGAGGGGCATTCATTAGAAAGGTGCCAATACCCTGTGTCCAATCCAGCTCATATATGGGCCTTCAATATTTATTTATAATTTGACAAATGTTTGTTTTTATTATACTTGGGTCCCATTTATTTTCTCCATTCTTTCAATTGACCCCTTTCCCTCAATCCACTATGTTAATTAAATGAATTTTCTTTTTATTATTAGTACTAACATCAATCTTTTCATATGTGGGGTTTTGGGTGGAGGTCAAATCAAAAAATCATTGACCTTTCTCTTTAATCATTCTAGCAATTATATAATAAATACTTTATTCTAGTTTTGTATTCTTGTTCTTTTTTTGTTTAATCACTTTTTTTAGAGTCTTCAATCATGTATATTACTAGCAATTACAAAGAGAGAAGAAATCATTCTTGTTTTGTATTTACTTTTTATCCTTTTTTTAAATTCTTTCTAGAGGTTGTTTGGTAGAATGACTTAACAAGAGGTTTCTCATATAAAAATTAGAAATTGAATCTATTATGTGATTGATTGAAGGAATTAATTAAAATTAAAATAAATTTTATATCACGTATAATCATGAGATATCTATTATATAAAAAATGAGATATATAACTTTAATTATAATTTTAGAACAATCTGATATTGAACCAAACAATTCTTTAGAAGAATGATTTAAACCGTCTAATTAAAAAACATTAATGATCTTTATTTGCACTAAAACACTTCACCATGCTTGATTAAAAAGAGATGAATTTAATTTTTCCTTATTCACATATAAAATAAAATAATAGAAGAAGATCTTGACTTTATATTGGATAATAATAAATAGAAATTATTGACAAGAAGATGGGCTATTCCCTATCCAATAATTGGTTCATAATCTTTTATTATTATTATCATTAAATTAATTTTTGTAGTTATTGAAGAAATTCATCATCATTAATATAACTAATAATATCAAAAGATAATTTTCTCATATTAATAAAATTTATTTATATTTAAATATTTACACTAAATTAATATAATTTATATCGCACAAATACAAATACTAATATTAGTATCACTAGTTTACTAACAATGAAATTGAAGGATTAGTTGGCGCCGCCACGTGGATCGGAAAATGGGACCCAAAAACATAATACACAAAATGTGATCTTAAAAGATCCACAAGTTGTCGTTTAGCGGAGTACTCCGTACGGACAAACACCTCTGGGCTTTTATTTGATTTGCAATCACTCAAAGCCCACCATTCTTTTTTCTTTTTTTTTTCTCTTAATATTGCCTTGAACTTTTGTCTTCTTATATCCACAAAATTAACATATTCAAAATTTAATAAATTCTTATTTACCTATTGATGTTATTGACTAATTAATAATACATTTTAAAAAATAATAATTTACAAATTTATTATAGTTAAGAAAAGAAAGAAATGTTTTGAGTCCTAAACATTAATATTTGGGAAATCTTTATGAGTTTTATAAATTGGAAATTAATTCAGCCATCTAATAAACGTGCTATTTCTCATATATTTAATTTATTTGTTGTGGACTGTTGAAACGGAGGTTAATCATGTTATGAACAAATTGAAAAAGACAAAAGAGAATGGACCTTGGATATGAAGCCCACGTTCTGATGGGCCCAACTCCAACTCCAATAGTCCACCAAGCCCATTTTCACTATTGGCAAAGGAGCAGAGGTTAGTGCTCAAGAGGACGGCGAAGGTTTAACAGAAATAATCTCTCTTGTTGAAAACTATGTCGTCTGCTTGGACCTGTACATCAACTAATTAGGGAAACTTGTGTATAATGAATGACAAACTAATAAATTAAATTAAATGCTATAACCGCACTTTGATTTAATTATGCCATGTAGCAAACTGTTTGTCAATCGTCTCTCTCCCTATCTCACTTCCTCTCGCTTTTATACAAATACAAATGTATAAAATGTGTTTGTGTTTGTATAAATCGAGAAAAAATTGTATATACACATATATTTTCGTTCCCCTCTCCCAAATCTCGCACTCCACTCTCCCAGATCTCTCTCGCCACCCTCGCCTCTCTTTGCTTATAGAAACAAATTTAAAATGTATAAATTGCGTTTTTGTTTGTATAAAGTGAGAGAAAATTGTATATACACATGCAAATGCACATATTTTCGTTCTATACACTTATAATTATACAATACAAATATTCTCATGCCCAATTTTATTTTGTCTTTTTTTCTTTCTCGTTTTATACATACATAAGTTATATAATTGATCTTTTGTATACAACTCCTATTTTTTTGTATATGTATAGCGAATTATACAACTGTTTCTTTTGTATACGTATATCGAAATATACATATTTATGTTTGTAATGAAGTACAACTATGCACAGTATAACTATAACATACAAGATATAATTTTTATGTTTGCTATATGTGGAAGTAATTAACTATAGTTTGTAGAATAGTTCTCAACAACATTAGGGGATTACACAAATGAAATGTCATTTTTGGTGAGTATTTCGACAGATTTCTCATTGTTAATTAATAGTATCAATGTGTCATACTGAAGGAAAGTACTTGGAGAGTCCATAAGGTAGAGAATAAAACTCTTCACTCCGAGGGTCTCGCCCATAGTACTTGAACTTAGCCCACCAATGCCTTCCACTGTCTTTCCTGGTTAAAGGATGCCTACGCGCCAGAGTCAGGTCTAAGAAGTAAGCTATAACTCCTGCCACTGTGGCGGGGGACGTGAAGATCACTTGCATAATCTGATCAAACTGCACATAGGATAAATGGTAAATGCCAGAAATGCTACTTAAAGAGGGGTAGAGGACTGTATATACTAACCGTGGCTGAGCCAGATTGAACAGGACCGCGACCAGTGGTTATAACATAACCTTTGAAGTATTGTGGCACAGAAAGGCCCATGTAGATTGAGAAGCCTAATATAAACTTAGTCCTGTAGCTGTTGAGGTTGCAGAATTGTAGTAAATCAAAACCAGCTGCAGCTGCCTCATCCAATAGACACAATATATCAAAGACCTTAATTATATAGGGAAAATGGACTAATTCAAAAACTAGAAATTAATTGCATGTTTAGAGACTTCACTTACACATGAGGGCAAACAGGACACAATATAAAGCTCCAATGATTGGCAAAGGTATTGAAGCAAGAATAGCTCCAAATTTTCCTGTTTGTGATCAAAGACAGGTGCAGCCATTACTCCAACATTCATAAACAAGAACACACAAGAAATCAGCAAGATAATCTATATTATACTATGAGTCTCACCTAACACAGAAAAGAAAAGCATAAATACTGCAGAGATTTGAATTACTCTTCTGCTTCCAACTCGTGTCAATGCTAATAGACCTACATTTTCACTTCATAATTCATAAGAGAAAAGCATTAGCAACGCATGGTCAGGTAATAAAAACGTATCTGTAGATGCATTTTCTTTAAAGATGGTTGGAGCGGAGATATCCAGAGACAACAGCTTAGCCTAGAATTTTGTATGAAGCGTAGAACAAACTAAAATATCCTACTCTAAGCATTTCCTAAGGTAGATAGATGTATTACACTGATACAGTAGATCCACTGGGGGTTCCCCATAAACCATTGATCAACGTACTTAACCCCTGGACACCAACAAAAGAAATATTAAGTTCAAAAGAGAATTCAACAGAAAGAACACGTAGTAAGAGAGAATGGCAATGTGACAAATTTACTTACCAGCCATCCAGCACCACGGCTCAGCACAGAAGCTGGGCAAAATGTTGCACTTCCATATCTTGCAGCTGCAATAAATCCTCCAGTAGACTGACAAAAGAGTAGGAAAAGGTTCTTCAGAAGGGCAATATCAACAACATCAGGCTAAAAAAATCACAACGAATAAATCCAGAATATTAGATTAAACATTGGCAACAAGATATAAACCTACGAGAGAGAGAAAAACAACTGAAGCCATCATTCATAAAGACTTGCTCAGCACATCAAAATTGGGATACCCCATCTGCAATGGGTAAGGAAGGAAACTTATCCGCATTAGATAACTGACTTCTTCAGAGTTTGAAGCCAGAAAGGAAAAAAGAATCTATCTAGCATTCAAAATTATAAAATCACAAATTCTTTAAATTCCAGGCCTTTATACTTATTTAAGTGTAGTACACACCATGCAGCCTCACTAACAAGCCCAGAGCCCGATCAACTCGGCAACTGAACTGAGTCTGTAGGTGTCTGTTCTTGTATTGCACCTGCTACTGTGAGAAGGGCTGCAAATGCCCACACTATTCCAATGCCGATAAAAGGACAGCAAATCGACCTCAAATATGGAGTAGCTTGAATTCCACAGATGAGGAATGAACTGCATTAACATTCATTAAGCACATATCAGAAGACCAGAAAACAAAAATAACAAAACAACAATAAGTGTCACCACAAATGTAATTCTCCATATCCATTCCTCTAATGCTTAATCTTTAACACATGCATCTCAATATGAACGCACACTAACTGTTAAGGAATAATGCTTACTTGTGTGACAACATATGAGTAGAAACTAACCGGAAGTCCAATTTCAACACATTCTCCCAGCTAGCCTCAAGCAAGAAAATAAGAACATTGAAGCAACTATAGAAAGTACCTTTGTGACTTGTGGATCTGAAAACTTGTATTGACGTTTCTCTGACTATAAGCGAATGTACTAGTGAAAAATGAGAAAATTAAGATTAAATAATTTTACAAGTAGGAAAAGGTGTCATCTTTCGTCTGAAACATGAGACACTAAGAGGAAGTACAGTAAGATCCAGTCAAATTCTTCAAGTGGAAACCTTGCTCATAAGACCCCAATGCCAACAGCAACACAAGTGGAGCTTAGAAGCGGACTCAAGGAACCTAAATTGTCAAAAAAAACAGAATCAAACATTCTCTCACGCAGCGCGATGCCAATAACTACTAATATAATACTTCAATATGGGCGCCACGACTTGATAACAATTCTCCAAACTCCAGAAAACCAGCTAATGCTGGAATAACTGAGCAATATCAGGAGCCCCCTGCATATCTCAGCGAGTGTTTAAATCTTGAAGAAAGAAAATGATCAAAAGATTAAGAAAAATCATAATGCTGTTAAATCAGAAAATATTTTACTTTTGGAGGCTAGAGTAATGCACAAAAGACACAAAAATGAAGCAGAAATTGTTGGATTACTCCAACCTCACGAGATCAAGGTAGACATTGCTATCTATTGAGATAATGCAATAAAAACGGCTGGAATATGAATCTAGAATGATCCCAACCCGATACCACTGCGAAGCCGAGTTCTCAACCCAAGATGCCAATAGAGAGTATTCACCCAGCAACAAAGAGCAAAGTTGTATCACTTGAGCTTTCTCCACCTGGAAGATAAAAACTGTGGTAAGTAACATAGCCCCGATTTTTAAGAAGTCAAATAGAATAGGCCTGTACTACAATTTCATACAATTGATAGCAGATACAAACAACAACAACTGCTACTACAAAAACTTCATAAAAAATAGAAAAAGCTACTACGTTTCCACAGCCCATTGCAGCGGACATGATGCGTAGGGGATGATGACAGAAGCTGCCAAGCAATTACTAAATAGTTGTTGAAACCCAATAAACAGCCTCAGACTGCATAATTTAAAGGGAGAAAGTCAAACTATCCTTCCATTTTCAGGACACAGACAATCGTAATCATATGAGCATTTGTGAATTTTGATAATTTCAACTTTGGGTATAAACAGAGTAGCGAACTCACATGCTTGATGAAGAAGCATAGAGAATAAAAAAAGCATACTCAACTGAAAATCCTCATTGCCCTCTTGTGATGAGTAAGCCATACCCAAATTAGCAATCATAGACTCAGAATTGAGTTGATTTCTCAATGATGCCTCATCAACTGCATAGTTATATCCGAGAAAGTATTTATCCTCTGATTCATTTTATTAACAAAGAAAGTAACTTGATCAAACTTTGGAAAAAGATTTCCATCGTATTTGACTCCTTGTAAAATCGTAGTAAATCAAGTCTACACGTGACTTCTATTGATTGTATCTTCAAGACTCCAACACACTCCACATCACTATGCACATGACCTCTCTTTAAAATTTGGCTAGTTATATATAAATATTAAATTCTTTAGATAATATATTTGTTGCTCATATATCGAAAATATCTATTTTCTATATGAACAAACCTAACCTAATAATCAATTTAAGTAGTTTATGAAAAACATACCCCAAGAAGGATCTGCTGTTTAATACATAATCAACTCCTCGCGAAGTGATCTTTCACTGGATGAGTCCCACCCATATATCTTTCGCCTGTACGTCAGTCTCTTACAACTCTTATCATTAATATGTCTCTTACTAAGCCTTAATTATTTATTTTTCACATACCATATATATATATGCAATAGCAAAAGAGCTAAAGAAATGTATTTTACTAAAATACTAACTACAAATTATTGACTTTAGGAGAATCGTCCTTAGAAATCGAAGCAAAAGAACAGATTTATAATTGGCCCATTTGGAAGTCAGAAAAAAGATAGATATGGTTGTTAGTATGTTGAGACTAAAAACCAACTACTAGGTTTTAATTAGACTTGATGTAACCTTCTATTATTTATTCTATATAATAATATGAAAAAGTGAGGCTAGTACTCTAAGAAATGTGGCAAGGCGTGTTTAGAACATAAGCCTGAAACTGAACACTCCACCCTACAAAATGGATTTTACTTGAGATATAATTTTACATATCATATGCTACACATTTGTAACTTTTTTGTGTATTCAAAATATAAATATATCCTTTTAGGTGTGTAGTAAGAAAATTATTTATTACAAAAAAAATGTACTCGTTCAGAATTAACTCATTGTTTTTTAATTGTTTAACAAAGATGATCCTTTTTTTTGGAAAAATTTAACTTTAACTTTTCACGTGGAATAGATTGAGATCATAAAATTAAATGACAGTTTTGATACATTTCTCATAATTAATTGTGAAACCACAATATCAAAAAATCTTTTTTTTCCTTTCTTAAACTCCGTTCTAGTCAAATCAGGACTATTCTTTGAAAAGCGATGGGTAAGTAGTAATAGTTTTGTATGCTATAGGTGCTAACAAAAAAAAATAACGTCGTTTAAATCTTTACATGATTTTCTAAAGAATAGCGAGGATTAAGTAGTAATCGACACTACCAAGAGTAATTTGTTTTCACACAAAACAAACAAAAAACACATCAATAATTTCTCTATCTATTTCAACAAATAACCATGGAGAAAAACATGAAAAGATGTGATCAACGAGTAATCAAGCGATTGTTGTGCATTCAATTTATCTCAAGTCTCAAATGAAAGAAAATCATATAATAATTCCAAGAACATAGTATATAATAATCATGAGTTATTAGAATCCACCTCCTCTGTTGGTGTACCACTCCCCCTCAAGGTAACGAAAATATTATTTCTTCATTTGTTTTTCTATGAGTTGATTAGATCTTATGCGATATAAATTTGATTATTTCGAGCGATACTGCTTGGAACTAGTAATTAGGATATCACCAAAGATGCGATAATGGCGTACCCTCCTCAAGGTTATCCTCCTCAAGGCCTATCTCAACAAGGCTATCCTTCTCCGCCAGGTTACCTTCTCCACCCGGTACCCTCCTCCCCATACGCGGCTCCTCAATTACGCCGCTCCGCCACCACCTATAAAAATTCAGCCACCTCGGGGTATGAACGGCTGGTATGACAGCATACTCTGCATGAAAATTAATTTTTTATGTCATATATGCGCCGATATTTGTAAGTCAACTCTAGTTTTTGGGATGAAGTATAATGTTTCTTACGAAGACTCGGTATCATGATGAGTTGTTGAATCATGAAATTTACCGGATTAGTATTCTCTAGCACATTTCTTAATAGAGAAAATTAAAATACTAATAATAATCATTAATCTTATGCGGTGCTTGATTAATTGTTTTCAGTTGGCCTGCGTTTGCTGTTGCCTGCATTTTAGATGATGCTTTTAACTAATGACAAATAAGATCGTTGTAAGGAAAATGGCATTCCAGTAATGATCTCTACAAATCAAGGATCCACCTTTTCCTTTTTGTTAGCTACTCTCGACCTTTATAAACTTATTTATATATAATTTCAACGTGTATCTATTCACTTTTCAGAGATCCTTGTTGATTTTGTACGTATTAGAGTATATTTATGAGTTTGCTTTTAGATACTCGCCCATACTGATAGTGGAAATTTTAACGATGATAATTGAGTCACACCCTTCTATCAAAACAATATTTATAAAAAGACTTTTCTAAAATTCTATATATAACCATAAGGAATCGAATCATGATGCATTTTATTTAGACTGAATTAAATAAAGTCTTATCAATAGTAAAGCTTTAATATCAGTTGCACAAATAAATTACCTTGCAAGCACTTTATTTTTAAAACTCATGATTCTCATATTTTAATTTTAAAAGAGAGGGAAAGATAAAAATGTAAGTACGTAGTAGTGAAGAATTTTACAAAAGCCGAACTAACAAAAGTAGAAGAATTAGTATTGATTTAGCTAAAAAATTAAAGTTTAATTAGAGTCCTTTGCAGAATAAATTGTATGAGATTAAAGTAACATTTTAAAGTTTGTAGCTTTTTTAAATTAATAACTATCGCTCAAACTTTTATATTATTTTAGTTATTTATTGAGTTCACTATTTATAGCCGGTGATCTAATTCTATATATATAATATACGATTTTTCAAAAAAAGCGACAAAAAGTAGCTAGTTTGGTTTAATTTATTGGACAAATGGCTTCATGAATATCACAGGGATCAAATCAAAATGAACATAATTGAGGGATCAAATGTCACGCCCGTATTTTTTAAAAAATATGGTAAAGAAAAAAAATGCATTCTGTTTAGAAAGTTTCTGACAGAAACTATATATAAATGGAATATTCAAATTCTTAAGCTTGATCGTTCTTTCTGCGGATCATATTGGTAATTCTCGATCTATCTTCTCTTCTCTCATTCAATCTCCTGTCGATCAGTTTTCGACTTCTTTGAATTGTAATTTTCTTCACGCAATCCTTTTATTGACAAAATAGGGTTTTTTTGTTTGTTTGTGTTGTGTTGAAAAAAACTGAAAATCCTATTATGTAAAGTATCATCTCGTTGATTTATTGCTAAAATAAAGTTCCGATCTTGATTTTCCATAATTCAGCTAAAACTTATGCTATTTGAAAATTTGTCCTCTGCTATGTGACTGCTGTTTGTGATTTTCCATAATTGGCGTAATAAGAGTGATGTTTTAACGAATACTGGTGGTATGGCCAATCTTTTGATTTCGCTATAGTTACCGGGGTTTGTTTGACGCGGCGGATTCCGATGAACTAGATTTTTGTGTTTAGATTTGTTTTGTGAATTTATTTTGTGATCAAGATTTAGCTCAAAATTTCTCGATCGAAATGGTCTAAGATTTTATAGGGCCATGTTTATTTGTTTCGCCCATATATATTGAACAGTTATCCTAGAATGAATTGTTAATTAATTAAGGCTATACAAAAAAGGAATTAGGTTGCGAGATCCAGAGCAACTGCCACAAACAGAAGATGGAATATTTTCGTATCACAAAGTACTGGAGGACTTCAGAAGACGATGATTATTGCTTCCTTGAATTATATTTCTGAATTCTGGAATGTTTTTATATATTCACCCCTTGAAACTATAGCTGATTGCCTGTTGGGAAGTGGTGATGACCTGAACTAAGCTCTGTGCATGAGCGGTTTATGGCTGTATATGAGCACCAATTACATATTGATTCAAGTGGCAGATTCGTAGTTTGTATTATCGATGTCATTTGAATGTATATCAAGTGTTGATTCTGTTGGAGTTATGTTGCTTGTCCAGATACAAATTATACTTCTACATCTCAGTTTATTGATCTTGCTTTGAGTTTTTTGACACAATCTTTACGGTTTTTCCATTGGTTGTCGAAGGATAAATTTGTATTACTCCTGGATGGAAGTGCACATAAACAGAAGTGGAATCCAGACGAAGAAGTGACCCTCGTAAAGCTGGGCTGCGTCCGTAAGCATGGACCAGGCAAATGGCGGACGATCCTCAAGCGCCAGAGTTTAGCGGAGGTTGGCTACTCGCGTTCAAAGGTAGATCTAAGGTAGCATTTCCTTTTTCCCATTTCTCTTAGTATAAATTTGCTCTTTGTTGCGAGGCAGCTTTGCGTGTCATTCAATTGAGATGATCACCTAATAACTTTTATTTTTCCTCTTAGACATGTATTTATGACATGATATGTAATTTGTCTTTGTTTGTTCAGGACAAGTGCGAGGAACATGAAGTGTGATGGCAACGTTGTGCGTTCTAGAGAGAAAGCCAAGGTGTGCACTCTCAAAAGAATGATAGAATCGAATCAAGCCCGAAACAGGATGAGAGTCTAGCTGTTCTCCAATGAGGCTATAAGTGATGAGGAAGCGAAATGACTAAGCAAGGCTATTGCTACTACTTCTAGTGATTCTCTACAGATGCTGCCGGGTCAAAAAATCTATATAAGGTTAACCGTGCCCCTCTAATTACGTGCTACAACATGACTCAAGTTGTATAGCCTTGTACATTCTGCCTAGGGGATTGCCGCTCATAGGATTAGTTAAATGATGGACTCTGCTGATCTCATACTTCGAAGTCTATTTATTTTCACATTCTACCACCATGCTCTTTCCAAGTGATCATTCTGTCTTGATTTTTAGCATTCTCTGATGGTTGCTGAGGATAAAAGTTTGTACTACCCTTATCACAAGTTTGTTATGTTCAGTTTTTGCGTTTACTTTGCTGGAAGGAAGACTATCTCTAAGTGTTGCTGCTTTTAATATATATAGATTGCGATAATCTTAAATGCAGGAGGATATCAGCCAACTTGAAGGAGCCGGGTTGGTTTCCAACAAGACTACTATAGCAATCATACTAGATCGCGATAACTCATCTTCTTGTGAGCTTAATGTCTTGAAAAATAATGACACTTTAGAGCCAGTACTGCTTAGTTATTAAATGCACAATATTCTTCTTAGCGCCTTTAACACATTTTGCGATAATTTTGAAGTCTTGCTTGTGGTTGACTGCCATCAATAACATTCTGCAATCGTGTTTGCTATGGTGCTTACTTGCTAATTCAAGAGGCGCCTTCTGGAACTCATTTGTCATGGTTTTTGATTCTTTCTTGTTACAGTTGTTTATGCTTTAAGGTGGACGGGACAAAATTTTTAAGCGTTGTGTTCACAACAGTTAGATCAACTGCATAAGATTGTAGGAATCTAATTTGCTTCCTTTCAGTATAACCTGGAATGCTACCTTCTATGATGGTCATATAATATGATGGTGGGTATGACTATTTTTCTTCCTCGGTGCGTGATCTTAGTTCTATCTGATATTAAGAATATGGTTTCGAAGTAAGGATGCCATGTGATAAAACTTTAGATAATGCATGAGGTCAAGATTCATCGAATTTGCATCATGCTAAGTTATTAAATATGGCTACATATATCAGTCGATTATACTCAATACTTTATTATATCTTGCTAGGATCAATATTGGCACTACAAACTTTAATAAGGCTTACTTTCAGCGAAACGAAGTATTAACTGCAATGCGGAGACTTGTCAAGGTGATAGTTCAGTTTGGGGATTCATACTTATGTGTTTTATTTTGCCCTTAGCTTTGAGTGTGAAGCCAAATGACTGCAGATCAAAGTTACGAATGATGCGCGTACTTCTTCGATTCATGCTGATTATGATATCGAGGAGTCTTTTTCTTCTGCCAGATGAAAAAGAATCTTATGATGATGCCGTCAGTAGTTAGATTTTATGTTGATTCTCATATGAGGATGCCGTTTTCTTTTGACAGATTGAAGCCGAAAGTACTATAATAGCTACCAAACACTGGTATTATCTACAGAAGAAGATCCTTTGCGTTCCTCTCTTGGAAAGCAGCCAGAGACGTCTCCTCCCGGGTTTGATCCCGGATGAGACTAAAACACTTACTAAGGCTCAAGTGATTTTGATGTTACTAAGTGAGGAGTATATGACACCTCAAGAAGCAGCAGTTAGCCTGCTGCACGAGGGTATGCAGATGCCCAAGAAGTAGCATAGCAGCAAGCTGAGCGAATGCCTGAAGAGAGGCCTGATTGCTGCTGAACTGAAGCTGATGCCGCGCTGCACAAGCCTTGGCAGAAGCTGCACAATGAAAGCCACTGTAGAAGGGAGAAGCATCCCAAGGATGGTAAGATATATGTACTATATTGGATCAGTTACTGTTTCTTTCTTGATTGCATCTTAATTCCTGCAGTCCCCGTATCTTTTCTTTCTGTCCTTCTCGTAAGTGAGATAATTTTCCCTTTGTCCTCATTCTGAGGTGTTTTTTAGTCAGTGATAGCGACCTCAGATCCATCAATGAACTTGTAGTTACTTTTCATTGTTTGTGCGTTTCCCTCTAGCTTTGCTTAGAGATATTTCTCTAAGTTTCGATAGAGGTTGCCCTTCCCTGAATTCTATCTATGAGAACATTAATGTTTGATCCATTTATGGTATAGTTGTATGAATAAAGAGATGGAATGACTTAATCACGTATCAGTTGATGCGTTTTTAAAGTTCTGTGATTTCAACAATAAACAGAACTACAAGCATCTCTGCTGTATGATTATGTCATTCCTCTTCAACCGTTCTGTGTGAATGCAAATTGATATCTGAGGTTTTAAGTATTACCTATCTAGTGTAGGTCTTTCATTGTTAGGGAAGGTAGATTGCAGTTGCTCGATGTGCACTGCAATAAATGTTATATTCGTCTAAATATGTTAAGATGAACGCTTTGTGTCACTAATTACTCCCATTCCTTTTTCTACTGTTCTTTCTCGGGTAATGTGCAGATGATCCAGCTTGAGAGCGGATCTTCCAGAGTTAGGCTTGATACTATAGCTTTGATGGATTTTTTCCTTTATGTATTTTTCAAACATTTAGCAACTAATGTGAGACTTGTAAAGTTTGCGTACATAGTTGTGGAAATGTATAATACACTGTTATGTGAAGGTAAAGCCTTTCCGGTTTAAATAGAAAAATATGCCCCCCTGAAGAACATGGGCACCGCAAGGGAAAACACTATAGAGTTTCAGACTTGTGAACTGATCGTAGAAGGAAACAAGGCCTGAATTACTACTTGTTGTATTTCTAGTCCAAGATCCTCTTAACAAATTTGAACTAATGAACTACTGCAAACAGATTATAATATGTAGGAAATGTTTTCGGTTTCTCCACAAAATAAGTAGTTTCTTACTTCGAATTTTTTTGTGTGTATTGGATACGCCCCAAGATTATAAATCTGTTATTATATAATTTAAACAAAATATTATTGCGAGGTTGGAAATGGGGGATTAAGAGTGGTGTGTTAGAAGTCGAAGAAATGACACATCAATGTTACTTCGTGCGAGACTGGCCGGGACTGCCTCCTTTCAAGATATCATTTCCCCCTCATTTTTAAGATAATTTACTTTGCCTAGAAAAATAATTTCAAAAGTTTTGCGTCTATTTTCTGATCTTTTAATAATTGGTGCTCCCAAGAAGATAATGTTTTTTCTTACTTCTCCATAAGCCAGTGGTCAGTCTAGCTTATACATCCCTTTAATTATTATTAGATTTTATTTACGAAATGGCCGTTTTATAAAAAATTATAAAAGGGAAATAATTTTAAATGGCTAGTTAGAAAGGTGTAAACAAACTCTACATCAAAAAGTATTTAAAATCTTAGGTAAGATAAGAATACATAATCCTTCAACAGATTTTGCGTCGCTTCTAAGAGATGTGAGGGATGTGACCTTATAAAAAAGGCTTCTTTTAGAAAATAACTGATTGTTTTAATATGATAATAAATAAAAATTATTTATATATAATTTTGACAAATCTATTCCAGCGAATTATCGTGTAAATGGCAATAGCGATCAGAGTTGGATTGTGAAAATATTAATCCCTCTTAACTTTCTAACAAAATAACATATTTTAAAAAAAATATAAAATAAGTAATCAAAATAAAAATACTATTTGATACCATTAATAAAAAATTGTGAAGCAAAAAGAATAAATCAAAACGAATATTCAACACTGCGTCCAAGCCTATAATTTGGAAAATGACCAAAGTTATTCCAAATAACGCCAGACACGAAAATTTTGTCGTCTCCAAATATTCAAATACTAAATAATTTTTTAAACGCGATGATAATACCTAAATTGCGAAAGACAATAAAAATAACATTAATTGTAAGAAGACCAGATTCAAAAGTTTATATATACCGACTACCGTCTCCGGCAAGAAAAGAGAGAAAAATTAACAATCAGTTGGTGGGTTATCTAGGGTTCGCCATTCGAATTGGAGCCTTCAAGGTACTTTCTTGACCCTTTAATTTAATCTATGCCTCAATAACTTATCAAATCTTGGTTTCTTAATCTGGTCCATTATCGATATAGGATTAACTGATTTGTTTATCACAACTTTCGACGTCATTGTAGTAGGAGAATGAAGTATGCTTCATTCGTTTCTTGTGCGAAATCAAGATTTCGGTTTTTTTAAGCATGACCGATGGAAATTTGACGATAATGCATTTATTGCGTGTCGGATCAAGAGGGTTTGGGAAAAAAAAAACGCGGTTATTGCTTCATGTTATAGTTTTGTAATTCTCTAATTGTATGTTGAGTTCATGCCAGATTAGACTCATACAGTGTGCGAATGTCTTCTTCGATGAATATATAAATTTCTTTCCCAATACCAACTCTATAAGTTGAGAAAGAAGAGAAGTTGCGGTTCTGATTCGTCATGTCATTCTGTCAAACGATCTATACAGCCAAAGTCGATTTCTCCTGACAATGAAGATAGAATAAGGTTTTAAAGGCTGAATATGCGTGGGCGATACTAGTTGTCAATGCACGATTAGTAAGAGACATTTTTTACCATTTTATCAATTCTTGAATGTAATCAGTTTAGGATAAGGCCGAATAGGGTTTCCTTTCATAGTGGCAGAAGCAAACTGGCTGTTGTGGATGTACTAGATTATTAGTTATGATCAGACACTTTTTTTTTCGGGATTAAGCCTGAACAGTCAAGATTCAATAGGTGACCGACTTTCTGTTGAGTAATTGGTGACAAAAGAAGGCGTTTTAAATCATCCCCTCCTCCGAAATAAAGAGGATTTAGAATTCCGGCTAACAAGTTCTTCAAAGACTAATGTGATTGCCTATTTTGATACACGATACGAGTTTAACATTTTTATGTTAGCTGCGATGGGTGGGATCCCAGAATGGTATGTAGTGAAGAATTAATAAATATGAGTTATTATCTACTCGCACTTCTTCATTTAATGCTAATTCTTTCGCATTGTTATCCAAGTATGTTTTAATGTGTTCTGCAACCTTACTATTTTCTTTCAGTGGTGCTCGTCTGTAATGATAGTAAGGGCAGAAAATAGGATTGTTGGGTGCAATCTAATGTATTGTGAGGTTCTTGTTTAGGAGCGTGATGAATTGCCATAAAGATATTGCAACAGCTATGCATGCCCAACAAAGTGACCTAGCTATCTTGCGGACCTGCCCTACTCATGTGCTCTTCATAGGTTCAACGTTCTTATTCTTTTTTTTTGGAGTCGGGGGGAAGGGGGAAAGGAAGTAAAATAGTCATTTGTTTGTTTTAGGTTGTTCCTGTTTATGTTCTCTCTCCTATTCTTGATGTGGAATTGAAGAAGGGCGTTTGTCATGACATTTTAAAATGGATTTTTTGTATAACCAATTATGGAAGACTGGGTTGGAGCAGTAGGAGACTGAAAACTGAAAACGAACTAGCTGATTGACAGAGAAAATCCGACCTTCCAAGAAGAGCCTTTCAGCAAGCTTATCACATCAAAGTTAGTTACAAATACTCTTTTAGTTCAGTGCCAGAACATCTATGCTATTGATCTACAGATGCCTTTTTTCTCTCTTCACTTTGCTAGGGTCAACTGGACTAGTCTCACAGTTGCAGAAGTTTCCAAGGTCTTCTATTTAGCTCTCTTTCCCCCCTTCCGATACCCCGGAACGGAGAGAGAAAGCCATAAAACATTAGAGTCTGGCGGGTGCATCATGTGCCTTGTTAATATATTTGTATGGTACTAGTGACAAGCTATTTTGATGTTTAAATGTTTTGTTGTCGGATGTGACTTCAAATTTCATATGGAATTATGGTTCTTGGAATGCCTAAGAGACTTGGCCACAGCTCAGATTTTTCGGAACGTTCATTTAGTTGGATCTAGATCAATTTAAATATCAGGAATGTGCGTTTCATAGTCCAGGTATATTATACTTACTCCGTTTTCTATTTTTACTCCAGAAATTGAAGCAGAAAAGCAGCTTAAGTTTTTTCTAGGCTGTTGGTGCTGCTGCACAAATTTTTATGGAGCGGGCCGCGGACCATGCATGGTATGAGAGGTGGCAAGATTTCTTTTAATTCCATTCCTGAACCTCCCCCCTCCTCTGCCTGCACCAAAAAAAAGAAAAACAAAAGGGGAATGGAAAGGCGAGAGAGGAAGACGGGCGTGATCAACACCCTTTACTTTAAATATCTATTTACTGCCTATCAATGTTGTGAAGATCTGATTTAAAGTCTGGGAACCAGTTTTCTCAATTGATGCATAGAGTGGTAGGTTTAAATTCAACTTACTGTTTAAAATTCACTAGATTAACGACTTCTGAGCCATGAGATACATGTTCAGTTCATCCCTCAAATAAATGAATTCTGGAGCGCTTTTGTAAACAGGCTCATAACTGTTGCCAGGCCATGAAAAGGCTAAGCGAAAGGAGGAGCTTATTTCAATGAGGATTTCATGAACTCAGCAGAGTTTGAGTGAATTTTACATGAACAGCATTAGATTTGTCTTGCCTCTACTTCTAATGACAATTTCTTTTCCTGTGAGATAAACTAAAAGTTACAATCATCAAGCACCAAAGCTCGCACTTGAAAATATAACTATCAAGCCCTAGTGTCCATAAAATATGTGTACTTCAATGTTTCTCTTCTAAAATAATTCCATGCAGTTCAAATGGTTTACTCCCATTTCACTCAGGGAACCACGATTGCGATTGGGGTCTTATCTTCAGAAAAACTGTTTGCGTTTTATATGTGATAGGCAGCTTCGTCACCTTACTTTTTTACAGCCAAAGGGAAAAGACACCAAGAAGGCTCTATAGTTGATGATAGCACAAATAACATTCCTAAGGTTTTACCACATAAGTCCATATTGGCTGTGCCGCTGCAGATTAGATCGGACATGTAGAATTAAAAAAATGGAATGTTTGCAGTGTTTACCTCCTACTGTAGTAGAGAGCAAAGGATTGAGAACGGCTGGAGTTTAGAGTTTAATCAGTGATTTAATTTAGTGGGTGAGTAGCCATTTGGGTGTCATGTACGTGAGTGTTATTCCTAATTCATGATTTGTTGAACTCTTGCTCTTCTTTGATTCTTGCATTGCCCACTCTTCATGGGCCAATGAGTGCAATGCGAAGTAACTTCCTACAATGATCTGAATAGTCAATATTTTTAAGACAGCAACTTCTTTTGAGTTGGAAATTTCGGGAGATGTTGATATCTTATCCATAAAAATTGTGATTGGTATTGTTTTTAAGCTATTTAGAATCAAACTCTGCAGAAACTGACTAAAAAGAGTGAATAGCCATTCATATTTATGAGATGGATATGTTCAACCCGTAGTATCCACATTACATACACTGCCAGTATACAAACATCTAAAACATTTTGGAATATATGCATGTTACATAATATTGCCCTAGTTCCAGCTCGATGCCAGGATGAAGAGTTGCACTGTGGACTTACCTGAAGGAAGAAAATATTGACGAGTACTTTGACCAGAGTGAGATGGACCGGGGAAGAGAGGTTGGATATGGTGGGATTTAAGGAAGGTACTTAGTTCGATGCCCTCCCTGTGATCCATATTCATTATTTGGTTACAGAGAACTAAAATATATTAACAAAATTGTTTCATACTATATATGTGAACATTCCATTTATGCAATTTTGCGATCAAGCCAGACCTCTCAAAAAATAAAGAAGAAATATGTATTATTTCCGTCATTACTGATAAAATCCACCCTCTGAGATGTGTTTGTACAACAGGGTTGTTCACAAGTTCTATGAGATCGACAGCAGTCATTGAGGATATTGAAGAAGAAGTGTCCTGCGGAAGACAAAATGTGGGTGCCTCCTGACCATGATTTGGTCTGAATTGGGACCTTTAGCAATCCTGAGCGGCGGAAACATCCACCTTGCAGTACATTGTGAGTTCCAGAAAGTTAGCAACTTAAAACTTGGACTTCCTGGTATATAAAATGATGTTTGGTCTCAAATCACTTGAGACTGCCTTTTCATTTAGTATAGTCCAAATTATTTCATCCATCTCCAAAATTACAAGTTTCCACTCGCCTAACAAGTAAACTACAAGTGATGCCTTGTGATCATTTTGAGCACATATTTCCCATTTCAGGACTTCCTTGGTTCACGCATCCACTGTATGCTAATCAATGTTCTAGCTACACCAATTTTACCAGGTTCCACTCCACTTCTTCCTTTATTTACTTGCATGCCTTAAGGAAGATTAAGCAAAATGAGTATGGTTTGTTACTGAATAATTAATTGATGTTACTCTTCTAGCCATGAGCATCATCTAGCTTTAATGGCGACGCTATCAGTTCCCTTTTGTTCCCCACTTAAGCTGGGGAACTTATCATGAAATGTTATCATCTAAAGTGAGCTCTTGTCTACAAGGGGTGACACTCATTGTTGGGTGGTGAGATGCGCTCTTTCATTTAATTAGGAGATGGGAGGTGTGGGATTGAAGAAAAATTGCAAATACTCTGCATTACATTCGAATGGCTGGGATGCGATATAGCTCGTATTTGAGTGTGGGAATAGTGTTCATCCTAAATGCAAGGAATTGAATTCAACGTCATATCAATTGTTTTCGGGAATGCTTATTTCTTTAATTTCAATCAAAATAAAAAAGAATTGTTCAAACTTAATTAGATGATCTTGACTAACTTTCCTCAGAAACAGAGATGCCTCTGGAAGAAGAAAGTGGAGAACTACGAAAATCTTGGATACTCGTCCGAAAAGCTACAAGTTAGTATGTAGTTTCTATCTGCCTCTTGTTCAATAGTTGCAGGAACTTATGTTCTACTCATCTTAACATTGATTGCTCTCTTCTCTCTCTTTTTTTGTTAAAAAAAAATTGTGTTGGTTTTCGGGTCTTGAAATAGAAAAACCACGGAAGAAAAAGTGCGCGCACTGGAGAACAGAAAGTATGAATTTTTGTTTTTGAAATGGAATATAAGCACCAGTGTTTGTATTAAATTCTGAAAGGACAAACATGCGTTCTTTCAGAAGAGAAGCTCCGGCTCAAATATCGGCATTTCGCCTCTATCATTCTCAGCCATAAAATGATTATTCACGAGCTTACTGTGGGGATTTCTCATATATAAATCAGCCTGCCGAACATGGCTGGAAGAAAAGCTCAAGGACTGCTAGCTATGAGTGAGAGAGACATAAAATTACTCTCAAGTAGAAATTGAAAAATGAACTTGAACGTTGGAGATGTTCGGGTAAACAATGAGATGGTTCAGAGTTGATCTAATGGATAAATTAGTCGTATTCTTACTTAGAAGTTTCTTGTCGGCTGTCTACATCTCCAGATTCAAATTTTATTTGTAGTCGCTTCTCTTATGGGAGTTACTTTGTCATAAGAGGTTTCTGTTGCACTCAAATATCTCAGTTATGCACTCAATAATATGAAGATTAAGGGACGAAACGAAAGTATTCCACTTGTTTGAAGGTCCTATGGTGTAATGAAAAATGTATACCCTTTTAGAAAAAGTATAACATGTGATGGTGCAGATTTTATGCTCACACCTAATTTGCCGCTAGTATTGCTATGCTGCTTGTACAAGCGGTGGGGGGTCCGCCACATTTTTTGTGGTTTAGAAGAAAAAGTTTAGCTTGTGGTTCTTCTGTCTGTTTTGATTGTCAAAGAGATTGCGGGATACAATACATCATATCTTCAATGTTCGTCTCTGAGATTTTGTAAGTTGTTTCTGGACAATGCGTTCTCTATTCCTAAAAATATTATCGAAGAAGAAGACTTGTTCCCTTAGTGGATTCTCCGTTTTATCTGATAACTAATGATTCTTAAAATCAATGATAGCTTTTTGTTGATATCAGCAGTCACGTCGGAGGATGGGATTGATTTGTTTGATACTATTTCATCAGTTTGATGCTGTGCAATCTAATTTTAGCGAGGAAACGCACCATAGACTTCTAAAAAAAAATATGCTGTCAACATGTTTCTGAAGTTCTCCATCTCTACTGTTGCCGAGGAATAAGCCATGATTGACAAACTACCATTTGCTGTTGAGAAATAGGATTGCTTCAAAGCGCCTCTCGCTGTGCGCACTAAATGAGAAGCGTTTTGATAATGTTTGACAATAAAACAAAGCGGACTTTCAAATTGGAATTATGTGCGACATTTAATCAGTTTCTCTTTCGTTACAGGTTGAGACTTTACTACTTCTCTCACAACAAGAAGAAAGACACTTGTTGAGAGCGAAGGCAATGCAGCTATGCCAGAGAAAATTGAGGATCTCCAGAGCGAACTTACTTCAAGTATCCTCTGAGGTTTTCTCCTGTAGCGATCACTATCCCCCATCTATCACTTTTAAATCCACATTTTTATTAAGAGAAATACATAAAATCCCTCCCTACACCCATAATTATTACCCCCTTAATCCTTTTCAAGTGAATTTAAAATACATCCCAAATTACGACATGACAAGTCAAAAAAGTAAAAGCGCGTTCGTTTATATAAAAAATTAGGTTGGTTTTGGATTAATTAAATTATTTTAGTTGGTTTCGGACTATATTATGGTGTGTGAGAGAGAAACATAGGAAGAAGATTATGAATTGTTTGTCGTGTGTCTACATTATTACATTGAGATCCTATTTATAGACCCTAGAATACAATCTGTACCATAGGAATTATTTAGTATTTCTATTCCTATTCTAATAGGATTGTATAAACATATTTCTATTCTAATAGCGATGATATAAACCTGTTTCTATTACTAACATGAGGTATAAACCAATTCATATTCAACAATACCCACCTCAAGCTAGTGGCGTACAGTGAAGGCTAACAAGCTGTACCTGCCTGTTACAATGTAATTAACACGAGAAGACCAATGAGGCGGGACGTGGGGCCTTGGTGCGATATTGCTTGAATTCACAAAATTGACAGACAATCTCAATGTGCTTGTCTATCATAAATGTAGGATTTGATGCATAATGCCAGTCAATCTACAATGTGCTTCTCTTCGCATGAAATATGGTATTTGATGCCATATTGTGGTCGTTGAACTTCCCAAACCAAGCTGAGAAAAATTGTTGAAAAATATGTTCAGCTCATAGAGTGTGATCTGCCACAATCGATAACAAGGCTACTAACTCTCCCTGAGCAACGAAATGCTCAAAATCTAGTGTAAAGTATATGAATCGCTGTTGGCAATCAAATGATAAGTTGATATTAATAAAGAAGTCATCTGCGCCGAAAACATGGCAAATGCCGAATATTAGATTGACTGGATAAAAGTGGTCACATCTCGAAAATAAAATTATATGAGGTTAGGGTCGAAATGAGTTCACGACCCAACTATAAGGATGGTTCGAATTGATAGAGAACGACTCCCATTGGAAAAAGAGAAATTATTAGGGGTAAGGTGGGGATTGGAATGATGAATAACCTATGCAAATCAGATTGAGAGGCACGGAAAAAAGACGAATGGAAAGTCGTATGCAAATCAAATCTGAGTCACTGGAAAAAAACACATGATGCTAGGCAACTCAGATTATGAGGAAAAATAGGTCGAAAAATCCGAGTACTACACAAATTAAATAGGAAAAGTAGTCCGGAGAGATGTGTGACGTGCTACAAATCAGATATGTAAAAAAAAGAAGTTGTTACCGAAGGATGACACGGTGCTACACAAATTGATATATGAAAAAGTAGTCATCGGAATGATGGCACAGTGCCTAACACATCATCGGAAGATAGGCACACAGTGCTACAAATTAAATATAAAACATAGCTCACCGGGAATGATGGCACGGTTTCCTGGAACAAAAATTAAATATGAAAAAGAAATAGGAATGATGACCCCGGGTGCTACACAAATTAACATATAAGAAGAAAGTAGTCACCGTGAATGATGGCACGGTTGAACACCCCTACACCAAATTAGGATAACTTTTGACTAACATAATCATTAGCGAGCGGTGAATATATGGATAAAGCGCACGGCTGGCAGCGGAAGCCTCGCTGATCTGCGTACCAACCCCCCCCCCGCCCCATGTCGTAGAGGCTCTGATACCATGTGAGTCATGAGGAAAAGACTATTATTGAATTGTTGTTGTGTCTACATTAGGTAATTGATACCTGTTTGTGGACCCTATAGAATACAAAGCCTTAACAAGGTAGGTGGATATTATGTAGTATTCCTAATCCATTCTATAGGATTGTTATAACATTTTTATTCTAGTAGGATTTATAAAATATTACTTGTTCTAATAGGTATTGTATAAATACATTGATATTCTAACAATAAGTATAAGCGTAGGTTTAGAAACATATTCCTATCTTCTAAAGGATTGTATTAATCATTGATATTACTGAACAATAATATAAATGCTTAGGTTATACTTTAAGGTTGGAACTTATATCACTTTGTCCATTTTTGGGTTATTGCCTTTCACGATGGTCTATATTTATATTTTATGGTTGAACATCTATAAAGGTATAATTTATAAGTATCGTGTTTTAAGTTCTTTCTTATGATTATATTAAGAAAGTAGTATCTTAAGAGCATCTAGTATTATTACTTTGGCTATGTATTAATCATTGACATACATCGAATAAATCTAAACGAAAAAGACCGAACCGAAGAGGGAAAACCAAACCAACCAAATTTATGTGGATTGGATGAGGTTACACTTTTACAAAATAAAAAATCGAAAAAATTCAGTTTTTTGGATCGGATTGGCTTACACTTTTCAGATTGCGGTACAATTGTACAAAAACCAAAAAGTTCAATCGAATAGTGCCAAAACAAATCAAAAAACCGATAACCCTAGACCCACCTTTAGAACCCTTCATCTTCTCACACCCATCTCACCCCCTCCAGACGCGACAACACCAAACCTTTGTACCCAACTCTTTCTCCTTCTTGAAACCCCATCCCGATACTATTTTCATCTTAGAACCCCACTCCGACCCTCTTTGGCGTTTCCCTTCGAAACCTCGGAGTGTGCTCACATTTTATTCATTATTATTATTCTGTTGAACTTTCCATTTTTTTTCTCTTCTTCAGAAGCCCCAATACCCACCCTACATTGCCCTTTCTATCACTAAAACCCAAAAAGTGTGATGGAATAGGAAAATATAGAAAGCCATCGACTTGTTCTGCTTCAAAATTTTAAAATTAGTATTTACGGGCAAGGGTTGAAATGTGATGAACAAAGCTTTTTCAATGTGAAATCACAATTTTTTCATCCCAATTAAATTATCAGACTGTGATTTATTTAGTTGCTTTTGCCTTATGTGTTCTAAAAATTGAATATTTGTGGAGAAAGGTTTTGAGATTTTGTATCTCTTTCCTCTGCGAATTGTTCTTTTTTGGAGATTATTTTTCTTATAATCATGGATTAATTCCTATTTTTTTAGATTTTTTTTTACTTTCTAAAATTGTGAAATAAATAAAAGAAACAAAAAAGAATTAAAAATAAAATCTAAATAATGTTCATGTGACGCTGATGTGTTTGCTGCCATGTGTATCAATAGACAGGCATGCTGGAATGAACTTGCATATGATGTGACGGGTATATATATTAAGCGTGATTTTATTCACTTGAAAAGAGATAGGGGTAAATAATTGACCCGCTAAAGTTAACAACACTTTATTTATTTTTGCAGCAAGTCAAGCGGGAATTTTATGTATTTTCTCTTTATTAATAACACTGTTAATAAGACTATCGCTGTGATCATATGTGGGGGCTTGGAGTCGCGAAAAACTGCCAAATGCGGACCTGATATATGTGTGCGCATCTTTTAAGGTTACAAATATGAAAAGGTCAACGCCCTCATGGAGTTGGCAGAGTTGAAGATCGATTCTCTTCGGGGAGACCATCAGTTTATTGCAGAGTAATGTTTCTATATTCAGTTAACTGTGTATAAACTAGGAACAACTTCCATTTTTTTCCGTTGTTTTTCTGGTCGCTTCTCCGTCAAAGGAAGATCTTTAAGACTGCCTTCTCAAAGGAATATTGTGCCGAATTTTTCCTTTGAAAGATTAACTATGTGAGTGCGCTATCAATCTTTACGGATTCTTGCAGGCATCGAACGGTGGGGGTGAATGTGACATTTATTTATTTATAGTAATAAACATGAGTCTTTGACGACGAAAAAACATTAGAAAGCGCGCGAAAAAGGGGAAGGTTAGAATGTCATCCATTCATAAGACAATAGTGATGGGTTTGAACAGAAAACCATGAAGCGATGGTATATGGAGATGATACTATTAGAGTTTGTGCAATCGAGACCTGGTTAAAACAGTGATGAGAGTTTTTTGACCAGACAGTAAATTGCGAATGCCTATTGCACAGCCTCCCCCACAAAAATAGAACAATAAAATAAATTGTGCGACTACTTTGCCGTATCTGCCTTGCTCTACTTCTAACCTATAAAAGTTACGTCTGTTCAAATTGGTTTACCACTAGATTGGCGAATGTTGTAGGAAAGTTAATAGGCCTTAGACAAGGAGCGCAAATCCTCTTGGTGAGATTGCTGTGAAAAAGACTCTTCAGGAAAAGATGGAAGATGAAAATCTGCTGCAAACTTCTTATCTTATGAGAGCTGCGGACTGGCTTACAAGATTCAGATGGAAATGATGACTGACATTCATCGAAGATCTGAAGCCAACAACATGGATTTTGCCCCAGGTACTTGCTTTGAAATTTTGTTGATGCTTCTGGTTTACACTTAATAACTGCTTCCTACTACTGCGTACACTCATAAAAAAGGAAGTAATGTTACAGAGAATATATTTCCTGGTATCACAATTTTCTCTATAATTCTCATGTTACCACTTTTCAGGATGAAGATAGAGAATGCACCGTCTAAAAATGAGAGTTAGGAATATGGAGCATCTTTAATTGTTGCCAGTTAAGGAGGCCTTCGCTTCACTTCTTCAAGGTAGTACTTGTTCCTAGTTTTTGCCCCGAGGACTTTTTAGCAGCCAAAATGTAGTTGAAGAGTAGTACAAATGTAGTGGTGACGCGAAGGAGGTGTTGACTTGAATTGGCGGTTATGGTTTGCGAAAAGAAAGAAGTTTTTTGTATAGTACCTTTCGATTTGGAAGGCTAAAAAATCTATGTGTGTAACATAACTAAACTATTAGAAGCTTTCTCGAGTCAATGACCTCAGTTATCTTTTTAAAAATACAGAGACATGATTTTTTGAAACCTGCGATAAATCACCATTTTTTGATGTGGGTAGACGGTTGATGAAATTTGAAAGCGATGAGATCATCAAATGATAACCAAAGTTCACCCTTCTTTTTTTTTCTTTTTTGGGAAATATCATGCCATGAATTTGGTGTATTGTTGGATACGTTCTCAATTGGAGAAAGAGTGTTGAACTTCCCAGCATTTGTTCCTCTGTCTGCCATACAATAGACTTCAGACTTACTTGCAAATGCCATGCAGTTCAATATAATTAAGTTAGCAAAAGACGAAAGTTAACAATTGTAAGATATAGCTCGCCATAGTAGAACATCTAATAAAGGCTAAAAGCTAGCACTCATTTTAGACGATAAAACAAATCCTTTGTTAGACTTAAAACATTTAAAGTGTATCGACATATCTCAACCCCGATATTATAGTTATATAAATATATATATATATATTATATATATATATTTGGTTGCCCTGCCATAACAATGGCTAATCTAAGATCATATTATGTTATTATTTTTAAACAATGACTAAATTGCAATCAGCCAGGGCACATTTGTCTATCTAGTGGTATGATTCTCGCTTTGGGTCGAGAGGTCACCGAGTTCGATTCTCGGAATGCCCCAAAACTTTTAAAATTTAGTTAATATGTTAGAGTTCTAGTTATAGTGTTTTTTGCTACCCCGTATTATTACATTATTTCACTTGGGTATTTGATTATGCACATTTAACCTTCAATTATTTGAAGTATGGCGCTTAATTTTTTGAATGTTATGAAAAATTGAATCTATTAACAAAACAATTTGTTAAAATAACAAATAAAATAAATCGACGGCCGGGTAGTGATTCTAAATTACTTGTAAAATTGTGTATCGAAAAAAATATGAATTAATAAAAAATAAATGTGTACACTATTTTAAAGATAGAAAGTTTGTTGGAACATCATTAATAAGTCTAAGGAGGCGTGCCACCTAATAACTTTTCAAATGTAAGCGTGAATAAAAAGATTAGAGCAATCAAAGAAGCAAATGCTCAAGTTATATAATTAAGATAATCATTTTAGTTTTGAGCTATTTTTAAATAATATATATTTTATTATTATATACATGATTCTTAGTTATTACAAATCCTTTATAGTTATTTTCTAAATTTTCCAATAATATTATTTTCGTTAAATGTTATGTTTTATTAACCTCAAGACTAAAACGAATATTCGCATTTTCGGCTGCTGTGGTGAGACTAACATTCAATCACCCAAATAAAACAAAGCTAAATGAGTTTTACAGAAAAAAAGTTTTATATCAAGGATTTACATCACAAAACAAAGAAAACCCTTTCCAAGACATACATTATTATAAAATAAGACTATCCGAAAACATTCCAAAGATGGGTATGGTCTAGTGGTATGATTTCGCTTCGGGTGCGAGAAGGTCCCGAGGAGTTCGAATTCCGGAACGCCCCCCATTCTTTTTTTTCTCTCTTTCAAGAAAAGTCACTGCTAGGAGGAAACTTTAATTTCAATCTCCTTGAAAGATTCTGCTAAACAATAGCATCCATTTAGATATGTTGACTGAAGGTTCAAACTGTATAAATTAAAATCGGGTTACATGAAGATGTAAGCTAAGGAGTCATCAGAATTCTATATATTGCAGATGCAGAAATGACAATTGATCAAAACTCACAACAGGAAAATACATTTGGAGTATAACTTAAAGATGATAATATCCAAAAACAGGGCATTTGGTCTAGTGTTGATTCTCGCTTTCGGGTGAGATGACTCTGGAGGTCCCGATGTTCGATCTCTCCGAGAATGCGCCCAACATCAAATACAACTTTTTTCACATGCAAAATTAGTTAAGCACCGATAAATGCTTAACCTAGCTAAAGTGAATAGAGATACAAGAAAACCACTTCATAGTTTCTTTTCTGACAGTCTCAGAGATTATCATACAAATTCTATATTTACCACTCCACCTTGTAACAAAGGAAGCAGATTCTTAGATATTTTTTAAAAAGATATCAGCATGAGATTGATGTTCTGAAAATGGCAGCAAGATCATCAAGTCATTTATAGAACTAAGATTCAGAAAAATAAAACAGTAGAATTCACATTGTTCACATGTGACAATTTAATTGCCCACAGGAATATCAATAGTCGGCTTGTAAATAAAAAAAAAAAGACCATTTGTACAGTCCAGACGTAACTTTGTTTGTACAATGGACAGCCTACCAAACCCTTACCTAAGCTGGCACTTCAAGAACTCATTCATTTGCTTACCTGATTGTAAGCTGAGCTCCAGTCAACCTACTAAAACTCAATCGCTGTACATAAAACAAAGTGTGCAGGTGAACAAAAGGGGGGCCAAAAAAGGGGGCTCTTACTACAAACGGGAAAACAATGAAGCGCTAATAAAACAGGAAGATAGGCGCCAGAGCTACCCCCCCCCACACATACTACGTTAGCCCTCACCCGTCCACCACTAAGCCCACCAATCTCAACAGCTGGAACAACGGGGAAGATTCAATTCCCTGAGCCGAACGGGGGGATGGGCCGGGGCGAGAAGGGGGATGGCATATCAAACGAGGAAGGTGGATTGGTACCTCACCCAGCGCTAGACCTTCCCGAACCTTTTTAAAATTATGATAATGAATGAGCACTTGGAAGCTACTATAAGAGTAAATCTAGATCTATAAGCTAAAATTAAATTAATACATCGACTACTAGACAATGGCTGAAGAGTTGGGTACGTCGCACTGTTCAGTTTTTTCAACATATAACTCCCAAAGATCCCCATAAAAATGTAATGTTGCGACAGAAAATGGTTTCTCGAGTATCTCAAATATAACAAAGCCATCATTTCAAATAATGTTAATGAAGGTTGTCACATGGAGATTGTACGTAACATAGAAGAATCATTATAGATACTAAGCGTCATTACCAGGTCAAGGAAGTAAAACAATAAACAACTGAGACATTAATCAAGAGAAGACTTTCTAATTTCAGTCAAAATAAGGAATGAAACGGAACATCCACAGTTCATGAGCCATTTTCATTTCACTGAGTGCAACATAAAAAAAAGCATGAACTTCACTTGTACCAGTGCTTTGCACCCAAATCGCATAACATCGAGCGACACCATTCATGAAACAGGATACATGATAAGACTTAACAAAGAGAGTATCCAAAGAGAACAGATAGTAGAGGAACCCAGAAAACGGCACATGCGCTAAACTATCAATTCGATATCCTTCAGTGGAGATTTCTTTGCCTTCACTATCTATACTAGAAAGATGAAGCATCAAACATGAAATGCCGAATTCAGACCCTAACACCGGAGACCCTGGCACTCATCGTCGAATGACAGTTCTTAAATCCTACACAGATCTCACGTCTTTTGCCAGTCCAGTAACGACAAAACGGTTGAGTATGCTTGACATAGCACGATGTAAATTATAGAAGTGTATAGTAACACCAAAGCTGTAGCATCGATAGCATTGAGAGAAGTAATCGAGGCGAACGCAGCCCCCGCAGAGGCTATATTATTTTAAAGCAACCTTCTATATACACCTCACATCAAAAACCATGTACTCAAAGAACATTTTTCTGATAATTAAGCTACTCAAGACATTTAAGCCAAGCAACGAAGATCATCGGTTAAAATACGGATATTGCAATTCTATATTACAGTAAGCACAATGACAGGGTGTGATCAATAGCCATGAAAAGCTAAAATACTTTGACTCTCAAAATTCAAGGAAGACAATGTCATCGATGGGATGTGGTTATAGTGGCTATGATATTCTCGCTCTTGGTGCCAAGACATCCAGGCCGTTCACCGAGTTCGATTCTCGCGATGCCCCTGAATTTTATATAAAGTTTTATTTACTCTAAGATTGATTAACTTTCAAAGGCTCAAACAATGGAGAATGTTTATTCACCTAGAAAAGTATGCGTAAACAAGAAAATGCGTACAAGCTCCAGACAACCAATATCAACTTCAAACTATTATACCCCCACTGAGGACCACAAAGAGCTGACGGCATTTGGTCTAGTGGTATGATTCTCGCTTTTGGGATGACGAGACCTGGATCCCGAGTCGATTTCCTCGGAATGCCCCCCCATCGAATAAACTTTTAATTCATTTTGACTTGCAACTCTGCCCCTGTCACTTATTTCTAAGTGAGTAGAACCATGCAAATTAAGCCAGGCCGTCATTATGTAACTAGGATTCAAAGAAAAAGAATTCACAATGCGTCACATGCGGACAATTTAATGCCACAGGCGAAATCAATAAATCTGCCCTACCAAATGATAACTAATGCCTCGACTCAAGAGCCCTCCTTCATTGTTCCATTTTTGTAAGTTGATCTCCAGTAACTACAAAACTCAATAGACTTTCTTCAGCAAAAAAAAAATCGCATCTAAAGATACTATGTATCATGTTAATGAACAACCACAATAGGCCGATGAGACACTTTGAAGCTGAATACGTAAATCTAGATCTATAAGCTAAACTTACGACATCATGAAACTGGGAACAATAGTGCCCAGAGTGGGGGCCTAGCCTGCTGTTCAGTTCACAGATCTGAAATATCAACATTCAATGCTCTAACTCAAAGATCCCTGAAATCAATGTTGGACAGATCAGTTGGAGTATCCAAATATCACAGCCATCATTTAAGATATGACCTTTTATGCATCCATTTTCAATTTATAACAGGCCAAAACTTTAAGTCAAGTTGCTCACATAGGATTTTTCGAAAACATCGAGAATCATTAGTTTTGATCTATAACAAGATCATTTACGCAGCAAGGAAGTTAACAATAAAACTAGAGATCATTAATCAACAATCACAATCTTCACAAAACTAAAGGATAAGTTCTTAAATTCAGTCTGAAAACTAAGGATATCGAAACGGAATATCCATAGTTCCTGAACCATTTTCATTACACTTTAGTGAACAAGAAGCCCATGAACTTCATTATTGGCACCCCATAAATCGCATCATAACATGAGCTGCACCATTCCACGAAACAAAGGTAATATGATTATAGCTTATATAAAGAAGCGTATTCAAAAGCAGATTGGAAGTAGAGAACCAGAAAAAGACACCCATGGTTCAACTATTCTTTTTGAAAATGGTTACGATAAACCCATGGTGAACTATCAACAGATACTCCTTGGGCGGATTATTTTATTTTTCTTTAGCTGATACTTGAACGATTGAAGCTAAAGCATGAAATTTGAATCAGATAAACACCGGAGACCTGGCATCATGTCAATGACTGCTTCATAACACTACACAGATTCTCACGGGTTTTGTTTCCAGATGACAAGGGTTTTGGTATGAGTGAAGAGGATGTTGAATATACAAGTGAAGAAGCAACAAGCTGATAACAGCTTTAGGACTATCAACAGAAGTAATCAGAGAACTGCAGAGGAATATTATTTAAGCAAACTTACTAGATACACACTAACATCCAAATAAATGTACTCAAAGACACATTTTGTTGATAATTAAGTACTCGAACACATTTAAGCCAAGGCAAATGAAGCGATCATACTGAGTGTAAAATACGGCATTATTTGAATTCTATATACAGTAAGCAATGGACTTGTGTGATCAAATAGCGAAAAGCTAAAATACAATTGATAAAATCACAAGAAGACAATAAGTGTCAACGATGCACGGCATTTGACAGTCTAGTGGTATGAGTCTCTGCTTTGGGTGCGAGATGTCACGAGTTCGCATTACTCGGATATGCCCACCCTTAATTTTATTAAAGGTTTATTTACTCTAAGATGCTTTCAACTTTCAAAGGCGTCAAACCAAGGTCGAGAATGATTATTTCACCTATGGAGAAGAAAATTATCTGCCATAGAATGCGCTACAAGCTCCAGAAACCAATATCAACTTCAACTATTATACAAATGAGGTGGAGACCCAAAAGAGCCGTTAGGCATTTAGGCTCTGAGTGGTATGAGTCTCGCTTTGCGCGTGCGAGACTGGTCCCGAGTTGATTTCTCGGAATGCCCCCATCTAATACAACTTTTTAATAATTTTACTTGCCACTCTGCATCCTTCACTCTAGTTTATAAGCTGATAGTACATGCAAATTAAGCAGGGTCATTTAGGTAACTAGGATTCAGAGAAAGAATTCACACTTGGTCACATGCTACAATTAATGCCCCAAAGGGAATCGCATCTAATCTGTACCAAATGTTCACCATAGATGTCGACTTAGAGCTCCAATGTTTCAATTTTGTAAGTTGATTCCAGGCAACTAAAAACTCAATCGACTTCTTCATAAAACAAAAATTCGCATATGAAAGATTCATATTATTCATGTTAATGACAACCCCAGAATGGCACCGATGAGCAGCTTAAAGCTGAATAAGGTAAATCTAGATCTATAAGCTAAAACTTAATACATCATGACATACTGCAATAGTGCAGAGTAGTTGGGGGCTCGATGTTCGTTTAAAGATCTGAAACTCCAAATCAATGTCCTGGAACTTCCAAAAATCCCTAAATAATTTTCGGACAGATAAGTTGGTCATCGCAAATCTCACAAGCATCATTTCAGATATGGCTTTTTTGCCATCCATTTTCAATAGTGATAAAGGCAGGCCCAAAACTTATTAAGGTCAATTGGTACATGGATTTGTTACGTAAACATCGAAGAAATTATGTCTTGAATCGATAACAAGATCATGACGAGCCAAGCGAATGTTAACAATAAAACTGAGATCATTAATCAACAAACAGTGAATCTTCCACCCCAAAATAAAGGAAGTTCTCTAAATTCAGTCGAAATAAGGAACGAAACGGATATCCATAGTTCAATAGAACATTTAATTACACTTTAGTGAAACAAAGATGCATGAACTTCATTATTTCGCACCCAAATCGCATACATGAGCTGCACCCTTCCAGAAAACGTAATAACTAAATAGATTATAAAGAAGGATTCAGAAGAACTGGAAGTAAGGGAAACAGAAAAAGCACTCATGGTTAACTATTCTTTTGAAACTGGATAACTTTAAACCCCATGGTTAACTTCAACTCGTTACTCCTTGGGGGATAATGTGTATTTTTTAGCTGTAACTTTGAACGATGAAGCTCAAGCATTGAAATTTTAATTCAGCTAACACTGGAGACATGGACTCATGGCCAATTGACTGTCTAATCACTACACAGATATCCACGGGTTGGTTTTTCCAGATGACCAAAGGAGTTTGAGTATGATTGCATAGGATTGTGAATATACAAGTGATAGAAGCAACCAAAGCTGAAACATCTTTAGGCATCAAAGGAGTAATAGAGGGAACTGCAGAGGCATTCTTAGTTTAAGCAACCTTCTATATAGCCCTCACATCCTTAATAAGCAAGTACTTCAAGAAAATTTAAGCAAGCAAATGACGATCCATATGGTTGTAAAATAAGGATTATTTGAATTCTATATATACAGTACGCCATGACCAATTTGTGATCAAATAGCTTACAGAAGGTAATAAAATACATCTTGACTAAAATTCAAATAAGACCACAAATGTCAAACAATGGGCATTGGTCTTCTAGTGGGATGATTCTCGCTTTGGGTGCGAGAGGTCCGAGTTAGATTTCTCGGAAGACCCTTTGGTTTTGCTAAAGTTTATTTACTCTAAGTTAATTGAACTCACCAAACTTTCATGTCACTAGCTTGATTTTCTACAGTTGAGTATGTTAAGATATTTTCGACAACTAAAAAACACTTTAATTGGCTTATGGGCTTTGTATACACTATTTAACAATTGGGCGAGCCGGAGACCTTAGGCACGAGGAGAGAATTTCATCCTCTAGAAAATTATTCATAAGATGGTTATAAGCCAAGACAAGCTGAGAGATGAAACTTCCAAGCTATCATTTAGGACTGGGGGGGGGGACCAAAAAAAAACAGGGCATTCGGTCTAGTGGTATGATTTTCGCTTTTTTGGGTGCGAGGGGTAGCGGTCCGAGTTTCGATCCCGGAATGCCCCTTTATTTTGCTTAGTTTTATTGTTTATCTTTAAGTTGATTGACTCTCCAAATTTACTCCTTCAGCGTAACGACTCTACATTACGCCCGAGGAGAATAATTCCTCCTCTATAGTGAGTTTGTTCAGATACAACACAACTTTAATAATGTCTACAACACAGCACCTTTAATAGCATCGTATGCCCCTCTCTAATATATATTTTAACAATGGGGGGAGAAGGGGGAGGAATGTTCGACTAGAACACTAAAATGGAGAAAGAAAATGACTTTCAGATCTCTTATTAAGAATGAAGAATCTTTATGTACAAAAACAATGGAGGGCGGAAAGAGGAAGGGTGAGGATTATGGTCTACTATGAAACACTTAAAATTTGGATGATACGAAAATGACCATTTTTAGATCTCTTATGGTGAGACCCACTGAAGATCTTTATAGTACTAAAATCAAATTTGTAACAGATCCGAACACCGATTGATCCCCAGGAAGGATCCTCAGACATGGAGAATGCTCATCCCTCCAAGAAAATCATTTCAAACAAATGGCACAAGCTTCAAGAGCATGAAACTTCCAGCTATTATTTGATTGAGGACCAACAAAACAGAGGAGCATTGGGTCTGGGGCTATGTCTCGCTTTGGGTTTGCGAGAGGTCCTGAGTTCGATTCTCCGGAATGCCCAGCTAAAGTAAAACTCTTTTACTTCATTTTACTTGATATCTGCTCCTTCACTCTATTTTCTAATTGAATATATAAAATTAAGCAGGCCATTTTACTTGTACAACTGCTTCCTCACTCTTTTTTATAATGGATATATTAAAAGAAGCAGGACACTGTGGAAACTAGTTGTGATTTGGCCCAGAGATCTTAAAGAAAATACACCATTCAATGTCTGCAGTCTCAAAATATCATACCCCCAATGCTCTAATTATCCTTCCACCTTGTTAACACTGGAAACAAAAAATCTTCAACTAGCACCACTCTCACTTTGGATGACTTAGTGTTAATCTTATTGACAACATTGTAATAAGGAACAGAAATAACTGGGTATTTGAATCTAGTTGTATGATTTCAGGGGTTGCAAGTTCTTAGTATTTTGTTAAAAGAAAGCATTCAGATTGGTTCTGAAAATTCCAGCAAGTTCCTCAGCCCATTATGTACTTAAGAAGATTCAAAAAATAGAATTAACACTGGGTCAATGACTGACAGTTTAATGTGACAGGGGAATCAATAAATTTTTAGTATTAATTATCAGATGTAGGGACCCTTTGTACAGTCAAGACCGAACTTCTTTGCTTATGCCCAGTTATGCCAAAACCGTACCTAATGCTTGACTTCAAGAGGCTCTTTATTGTTCCCATTTTGGCAAGCTGATCTCAAGTCTTTCATACAAAAATATTTGGCAGGCTAAAGATTCTTTAATTTCATGGAAATGGATAACCAAAGGACATGAATAACCTTGCAGCTGCATAAGGTACATCAGATCTATAACATACAGATCAAACCATCATGAATCTACTGAGGTGCAGAGTTGGGCTTGCATGTTCAGTTTACAAAAAAGCAGAGATCGAAAAAATCAAGGTTTCAGCATCGTTACACCCAAACCAGATCCCTAAAATATGAAATGTCGAACAGACAAGCAAGGATCTTCTTCTATCATACAGTAAGCCCTATTTCAGATTTGCTTGTTTGCCATCATATTTTAAATTGGACAAGCAGGCAAGGACTTAAAGTGAGTAGACCTGGATTGTTTTGAACATCAAATAATCATTATGTTTGAGCCATAACCACGGTCATGTAGGGGTCAAGAAGATTAACAGTATAAAAAACTGAGAATCATTAATCAATGACATAGAGATGTTGTGCAAAACCAAGGCAAAAAGCTCTCAAAAATTTCAAGTGTAAAATAAGAAATAAAGACCGATATCCATAGGTAATGAGCCCATTTATATTGCCAATTTAGTGAGAGAGAAACAAAAGCAGGAGCATTATGGTACCAAGTTGTTTGCACCCAAAAATCTATATATCATGAAAATTACTAACATGATCTGCAGTTTCAATGAAAACAAAGTAAATGAGATATATATAATATAAGGCCCAAAAGAGAACTGGAAGTAAGAGAACCCAGCAAAAAGCCCATGTTGAACTATAAATGTGATACTCCTTACTGGAGCTTTTATTTGCTTCAGCTGCGACTTAACTCGATCTATGAAGCTCAAACATGTAATATTACTCCAGCTAATTCTAGACACCTGGCCTCATGTCCAATGGAAGTTCTTAATTACTAGACATATCTCATGGATTTTGGATTCCAGATGACCAGAGGGTTTAATATGATAGCATAGGATTGTAAATATACAAGTGACAGTACCAACCAAAGCTGAGAGCGTCTTAGGCATCAAGTGCAGTGAGAATCAGAGGAACTGCAGAGGCATATATTCTAAGCAACAAGAACATTTAAGCAAGAAATGAAGATCATCTGGTGTAAAATATGGAGTCTTTGAATTCTTGCATTACAGATGAGCAATGACATTTGGGATCAAATAACTCAAAGGGGGAAAATACATTTGCCTAGCTCAAATAAGACAATGCCAACAATGGGCATTTGGTCTAGTGGTATGATTCTCGCTTTGGGTGCGAGAGGTCCCGAGTTCGATTCTCGGAATGCCCCTTCATTTAGATAAATTTTTTAATTTACTGAAGCTTAATTAACTCTCCAAGGGCTCATTCATCTCTTGCTGATTCTACAGTTGAGTATGTTTAGATATTACAACCAGATATGGGAAACTTCCCCCTTTCTACAACTACTTCCAATGTTATGTCTCACTGTATACATTATTTTTACATTGGAGGATCCCCTAGACACAGAAGAATTCTCACCCCTCCTATAAATCATTTCATAAGATGGTACTCCAGACAACTGAATATGAAACTTCCAACTATCATTTAGATTGGGGGACCAACAAAAGCAGGGCATTTGGTCTAGTGGTATGATTCTCGCTTTGGGTGCGAGAGGTCCCGAGTTCGATTCTCGGAATGCCCCTTGATTTTGTTAAAGTTTTATTTACTCTTAGGTTGATTTAACTCTCCAAATGCTCCTTCATCTGTAACTGGCTCTGCAGTGCCATAGGAGACATTTTCCTCCTCTACAGTTGAGTTTGTTCACATACAACCAGAATACCAGATACAACCTACTTCAATAATGTCTACAATTAAAGCACCTTTAATAGCATAGTATGCCTCTCTATAGTCTATATACTTCATTTTAACAAAGGGAGGGAGGGAGAGGGAAGAAATGATCTCCTATGACTGCTTACACATTGAATAGAAGAAAATAACCTTTTCAGATCTCTCAAGTGTAAAAATGAAGATACCTATAAAACTAAAATCAAATTCGTGAAGGACCATAACACTGATTGACCCAAGGAAGGATCCCCCCAGTCCCTAGAGACTAGAAAATGCTCATCCCTCCAAGAAAATCATTTCAAAAAATGGTATAGGCTCTGAATAACTGACATGGAACTTCTAATTATTTCTTAGACTGAGAGACCAACAAACAGCTGGGCATTTGGTCTAGTGGTATGATTCTCGCTTTGGGTGCGAGAGAACCCGAGTTCAATTCTCGGAATGCCCCAAATTTTCAAGAGCCTTTTTTCAAGCCTGTACTCCTGATAGTTATAAAGGATTTTTAGGCAAATGTTGGATATCCATTTAACACTTTGCTGAATATTCAATAGTGAGATTTGTGTTCCGGAAATTGCAGTAAGCACATTACGCATTTATGAATTCGGTAGGATTCCAATGATTAATGGTTATTCATCTTAGACAGTTAAAATTAATTAGTTTAGTAATCCAAAAAGTTCTAGAACTGATTCTTCTTTCTAGTGTATTTTAGTAAACCACATATATTGCTTGACTTGCAGCTCTTTCCAGTCTCCTGTTCAGTACATATTCTGATGTAAAGTCAGCCAAGTCAATCAGCCAAAAGTCATGTTTTTTTCAGATAACAACATTTAGGCCAAGATGCATCCTTATCAAATAAAGAAAATGGAATGGCAAGATTTGATGCTCTGGAAGCTAAATTTTCAGAACTACAAGATAAAAATAACAAAGCACGAGTGCTGGTAGTATATGGATTTGTGCTAACCTCTCTAGTTTACAAGTAAGCCGATCGGAACTCCAAAATTCAACGTAGAACAACCAAGAAATCCCTATATACAAAAGATTAGATAGATTAGCACAAGAATTATCTCACCTATGATAAGGAAAATTTAAGGGTTTGCAATTTTCCCTTCAGAAACAAATCAAATGTTTGCTCCATCAAGTTTGTTGAATAGCCTACAGATCACATCATAACAGAATTATTTAGCAAACGGTGTTTATTTTTTACATTCATTTGATAGGAGCAGAAGGGTGTTACCTAAAATCAAACAGTACATCATTTGACATTCTTTTTGTGAAAAAAAGCTCCTGAATTCCTACTCACACTTTGGAGTTAGATTGGTAATGCATGTGCTAGTGATGAGTCGTTTTATTTCAGTTTACTTGAGCAAAAAGCACATCATTTCTTCTACAGTCCAACATAATATGCTTTGGCACTGCTTACACTAACTTCACCTAGTGTAAATTGACTTGCCAAGAGCAGTTTTTGAGAGGTTGTTTCCCTTAAGTTAGGTTGTTTTTTTGATCACAATCAACCAGACAACACTCAGCCAATGTCTTCATCAACAACAATATTTTCCAGGCAAAATGCTTTCTTCCACGCTCATGGACCACCAATGACAACGAGTCCCCTAAAGCGAATAAGGGTAAATCTAGATGTATAATCAAATATTAATACACCTGCAAGAGTACGAGTTGGGCTCTCGCACGTTTCAGTTTACTGATAATATCTGCACTCCAAAATTCGAGACAGAACTTTTCGCCGGGGATACTGAATAAAAAATGCTAAACGGGTAAGTGTAAGTTTGTCTCACTGTTATCATCCATCATCAGATATGCTTCCCCAGTTTTCCATCTGATTCCAATTTGACTAAGCGGCAGCAACTTAATTAAATTAGTACCACACGGGTTTCCCTTTATATCACAGTCATAAGTTTTGGATTACAACACAATTAGGGATCAAGGTGTTTTGCCTTAATTCACTGATGATCACCGTGCTTCAGAGGGTCTTTCACAAATTGAGGCAAGAGTTCTCTAGACTTTTCACGTCAAAATGAGGCTAATTGGTATCCATAGTTCAAATAACTATTTTCATTTCAATTAAGAGAGCTAAAGATGCATGAACATCATTGTACCGTTCTTTGTACTCAATTCACATACCGATGAGCTACGGGACGCCGTTCATGAAAACAAGTGAAAAGAATCCTAAGATAAGAAGGTATAGCTAAAAAAGAAAATTGGTAATAAAGAAGCCCAACGAAGAGCCCGTGTTTAAGCTACAATGGTGATAATTCATAATGTAGTGGAAGCCTTTCTTACTAAGCTGGTGGACTTATCTCCAACTATGTGTTCAATATGGCAGATGACTGATACAGCTAATGACAAAATCCTGGCCTCATTCCATTGACAGTTCCCATCACTAAACAGTTTCAATGGCTTTTTGTATTCAGATGCTGAAAAGGTTGAGAATGATAGAAAAGGACTGTAAAAGACGACTTTCAGTAAATGAAGCAGGTATCAATCTTTTAGGGCAGAGAGCAGGCACCAATCATAAGCAGCCTGCAAAGGCGTCATATTTTTAAGCAAACCATCTGAGTATCCCTAACCATCTCAGCACCATCTCCACCCATATCTAAATGGGAGCAGTCCAAAAGTACCAAGTGTGATGTTATCTTAAAAAAAACAAGTGGGTGTTGGGGGTGGGGCGGTGGGGGGGGGGAAGCTCGAAAGAATATTACAGGAATAGCTGTAATGAAAACGGAGCATCTGAAGTCAAGTGGAAGATAAGCATAAATTACATCAATAACTCACAAGGTGAAATTGCCTCAACAAAACATTTTTTTATTCCGAAAGATCCCTTATAGGCTCAAATGGGACAACTAGGGAACTTCAGCAAATTGTAGGCTTGGAAAACCTATTATCTTTTCCTAAAAAACAGCATTTTTTTTCAAACAATTAAAACAAATCTAGACAAGGTGTCAAAGAAATTTCATTAAGTCCCCCCTCACACATGGCACATGTTAGATTATTTGATGGGTCCCTTCCAACTCACCTATCAAGAATATTGAACAAAGTCGCATAATCAAACCAACCAATAGTGACAAAGAGAATCAAATGACCCAGTGTTACTAATAACCAAGTTCTCTAATGTTAATCCACTTCTGCATCAAAAATTGTAGGTAGGGATATTCCATAAATTTGACAGAGACCACATTGAAAGAGTCTAATAGTGGTTTTCTCAAAAAACAAGTTATCAAATAGAGCATCAAAAAGCAAAAACACATTTTTATTTATTCCCTATTAGCTACTACTATCGCCTAAACACACAACCCGGGTTCAAAAAATTACTGTTGTCGTGAACCGAACTGTGGCTTAAAAACAATAGCTTTTTTAAAAACCAAATACAAAGGTAAACCTGGGAAGTACAAAACAACAGTAATACTTAATCAACACAGACTAGTGATATTATACATGCAGCAGTACTCATTCAAAGAAAAAAATGTCAAAACCTTATAGACTAAAGATAGAAACAGTAGTACTTCTAAAATATTATCTTATTAATCACTTGAGAACTAGTGAAATTTAACATATCAGACACGAAGCACAGGAAAAATAGAGACAATCCATTTTAAAGGTTTCTTCACGAAATTCGCCATGGATGAAGATCAAAGTTACTGCCGCGGCAACAGGCGGCTTCCGTATGTAGATTTGGTTTAGGCCACCTGAAGATCTAACATCTAATTGAAATGGTAAAAGCCAGGAAAAAAAAACAATTACTTTTTCATACATAATTCTTAGTAAGGTTTGCATTTTTATTTCTTAAAAGGTTCACATATAGAGGCTCACATGCTAATTGTAGACAGCCTGGTAAACCGTTGCCATGAGGTAGGTGCAAACTCGGCCCCATGCCTCCTCACAAACAATCTCCACGCCTGGACCCCACCAACAGTGGAAAGATAACCATTTGACCTTGCTTTGAAGCTAAGTGAAGAGAATCCAAGCAACCAATCAAGTGCTTAAACAGGAAATATATGAAGTTAGTTTTAAGATTTTTTAATAACCTTTTTTGGGATGGCATCTTATGCCCTGATTTGGTAATGCCATAATCTCTGGCACACACCACGCTTTGGTTCCTCTACACAGTGGTTAGGGAAATATCTGAATTAATGTTAATCAAACTTAGAATCCCCATCAAAAAATGACTCTACATTTGCTAGTGGGAACTCTTTAGTAACTGCAACACTACAAAACCCTGACCATGATATTGCAAATGGTCTACTTGAATACAAACCTAACAGTAAAATATCAATATAATCAAGAGCAAGAACTATTTTTTTCAATTTCAAAAGTTGACTAAAGTGAGGATACCTTGCCGAACCCCCGACTTGTGAGAAATAAAACAAACCATATGTAATTTCAACATTTGGCAAAGGAGTATTAACACAAAGAAAACGCACAGAAATATTTGAATCCAATCACAATATATGCTACTCCCTCCATCCCAACTTTTTTAATTTTTTTAAATTAGTGTGGTGTACAGGCTAGTTGTCGCACACCTCAACTAATTCCACGGGGTACCTGCCAACTCCCATCAGCAACAGGAACCATGTAACTCTATTGACCTCATTCCAATTTACTCTTCATATTTTGGGAATATTTGATAAAATTCCACCAATGATACCATTCTATGAAACTTCAACAACTTTAAGAAGTTCAAATTGACGAATCTATAAAATTCTATCTTTTGAATGGTTTTCAATCAAATTGATTTCTTCAACTAATACTTAGATATATTTTTTCCTCTAGGAGGCAAGTCAAATAAACACGTTAAACTCCATATCCTACAAAATATAAGTACTAGAATACTACTTTCAACCCCGAAGAATAAGAGTAGTAAGCAAAGCAAAATAAAGCGAAATAACACTCGAACACGAACAATTAGGTCACACTTCGAACTTGTAAACACAAATTAACAAACAATTTGGGCTGTAATAGAGTATGAATTCGACAATAATTTATTGAAAAACTAAGGAAGATGAACAAACCTGAAGTGAATAATCACAGCCCTATTGGGAGTTGGGACCTCGGAGTCGGAGAATGTTCTCAGCAATAAGCAGAGAATTTTTAGTATAAAATTACAACTCTTCAAATTATTATATTTTTATTTTTAATTGCCGTTATGCGCGCGCATTTCTAATTTTCTTCTTCTTTTTTTTCCCTCTCTGTGGGAGATATATTATCTTTTTGTGAAGGTTTAAAAGCCGAATTGTAATTTCGAAAATGTAAAATCTAAACAAATATATATTAATTCCTATTTTATTTATTTTTTTATACGTTTATTATTACTTCATATCTATTATAAATATAAGCTTAGAATAATAAGATAAAAGAGAACTTTTCTTTTTTATTCAAGTGTCTTTTATTTTGTAAGTAATATCTCTATTCCAAAAATCATCCAACTAGTAGATATACATAGTTATCCTAAATGATTTTATCACTTTAGAAGCGTCTATACATTAATTTAATTAATTATTAAATAAACCCAATAGATAATCCACGTAATACACAGAATTTAAAATAATATCCAAATTTTTTAAATTTTTTTTCATTATTAATTTTTGGTGATAGGTGATATTTTATCAATTAAATTGCAAAATATCGTTTCACCAAGACAATTACTATTTAAATTGTTAACATAATTATATAAGTAATAATTTGATAAATTTAAATAAAGATAAAAATTAAAATCATATAATTTAATTCAAGAAGTTGATAAAATGATAAAAGTTAGTGGATATACCCCATTTTGAGGTTTCCGAGATGTATTTGTCAAGAGAATATATACCTCTGTATAGGTGTAAGGAGTAGGGTTTTTTTGTGGTTATGGTTTGAAAATTCAATAAATCATAATTTGAACAAAATTGATTAAGAAAATTGATTTTTTTAATTGGTTTAATTTGGTTATGTTTGGTTTTAAATTTTAAAAATTGACATTATTTGGTTTGATTTTGATTATACTAAAAAAAGGCATAAATAATCAAATCGAATCAAAAAATTATATTCATAAATTAATTATTTACATATTATTTATAAATAAAATATAAATATTTTATTCAACTTTAATTAACTTTGTGGTTTAACTTTATCATTTTATCAAGTCCAAGACTTAAATTTTAACTCAAATATCACAGCTTCAAGTCAAGTTCATCAAAATCTATTACTTTAGTCTCTACCTACTCTACTTCACATAAGATAGTCATATTTTTTTCTAATTAAACTTTGTTTATATAATAATAATTATTGTATTACTTAATTGGATCCACATATATAGTTTTCACGTGGATTGTTCATGTACTAGGTGCTTGTGTCTATCGAAATAATTATATCTGAAATTTTTTTTAACTCAAATTAAAAAATCGTCAATTATTTTTTTCATTTGATTTGGTTTTATTTTTTATTTTTTATTTTTTTCGTTTGATTTGGTTTGGGAGTCATAATTAAGAATTTGAGAGTTCTAAATTTTCTTTAAAATCATCCATTAATTTTGTTAGGAGTTCACAAATTAATATACAACTATTTAATACTAATTTATATTGAAGTAGAGATAAAAATATCACAATAAAGAAGCAAAAAGGCTAATTTGTGTAGCCTACAACCAAAGTAAATACTAAATTTTATATTCTATTTATAAGTCCTAAATATATGGAAAGAAAGTATATCAAACATAAGTAAAAATTAATGCAAAAATGATTGCGTCTGCCGGGAGTCGAACCCGGGTCTATTGCTTGGAAGGCAATTATCCTAACCGTTGGACTACAAACGCTTCCTTGTTATACACTCTCAGGACATAAATCTTGACCTGAGGATCCCACCCCAGACTACTCCTCCAACATATTCGTTTTCATTCCAATTTATGAGACGAAGTTTGATTAAAGAATAAGTATATAAAATAAAATAAATCCATTTTTGAAGTTTATAATCTAGAACAAATACAAATCTCATAATTAAAAGTACAATAAGTCAATAAAAATATTAAAACTAAATTATTTATAACCATAAATATAAAAATGTATCATAATTTTGAATCAAATTAAAACTAAAAAAATAAGGTACCAAAAGAGAAGTGGAAGTAAGAGAACCCTAGCAAAAAGCCCGTGGTGGATGGACTATGAATACTCCTTAGTGGAGCTTTTATTTGCTTCAGCTGTGACTTAACTCAAAAGAAAAAAATAAATTTCTTTAGCACTCAAATACCAACAATGGGCATTTGGTCTAGTGGTATGATTCTCGCTTTGGGTGCGAGAGGTCCCGAGTTCGATTCTCGGAATGCCCCAATTTTTTTACATTTCTTTTGAAGGCAAATGTATGTTTGTTTTCCATCAAAGTTTGTTGATATTAGACATGCAGATCAACAATCATAACTGAAATATTTAGTAGAACGGTGTTACTTTTTTTTATTCATTTGTGTTATTAAAAAAATCAAACAGTATCATTCTTTTTGGGAAAAATTTCTCTGTTTTGCCATCTGTTTCCAATTTGATTAAGCAGGCAAAACTTAAAAGTTAAGTTAGTATTTATATCAAAGATTCATCAAGTTTGGATTATAACATCAATTAGGGATCAAGGGTGTTTTGCCTTTGATCACTGATGATTAACCGTTGCCATGAGGCAGGTGCAAACTCGGACTCCTTTCAGACAATTCTCCACCACCAACTTACAACTGAAGATAAACATTTGACCTCGCTTTGAAGCTAATTAATTAAGAGAATCCAAGGACACAACTCAAAATGCTTAAGGCAATAAGTGAAGTAGTTTAAGATGTTTATAATCATTAACGTAATTCTATAAATAATAAGCCGAATAAAAATTGTAATTATGTAATTAAAATCTGATTCAAGAAGTAAAAGTTACTTGACATACCTCATTATAATATGTCTATTGTGATGCTTACCAATTTAAGGGCTTGCAATTTAGGAGGAGGCTTTGTGTGTGGTGGTGGGTTGTTATAATTTACTTTTTTTACTATTGATTTATAATTTTGATACAGTTTTACTCTAAGCCTCTTAACTTATCAAGATTTTGAAAGAAAAATAGTAGAGTTAAAACCAATAATTTAATGTGAATGCTAGTGAATAAAATGCAAGAAAGTAAAACTTGGTTTCTTCTATTTGTATAAAATAATATTTTTTTACTGAAACTTTCTATCATAATAATATTTTTTTTACTAATCATGATCCGCGTGTGACATACCCCACGGGCTTAATTTTGACGTAGAGTAGGAAGCATCCGGGAAACAACACCATATTTTGTTGTACATGCCATGCAATATCTTCTTTCTTCAGCCGACATAAGCATATAAAGAAACAACAAAACCTAATCAGCTTAATCCAATCCCTCTATAATATAAAGAAAAAAGAATTGGTAGAACGCTAAGCCTAATTAAGCCTATAGCATATAGTAATAAAAGATTGATGAAGATGTGGTAACTAATTTGATGGTGGTTATTGATGAGTGAAGCACTTCATACCAACACATGGGAATGCAAGAGATGAGATTCTCAGCCTATTTTGATGACTTGGCTACAGGTTGTTATGAACTCATTAACGGGCTGCTGGTTTTCTTCTTGTAATTCATTCACCAACACCATCTCAGCATCTCTCTAGCTAGAATTAGGTGTGCTTATTTTTAGGAATATTTGTGAGGTGTTTAGTAGCATATTGCTCGTAGGATGATTTTAATATTATATGTTCTGGTGTATTTTAGGAACAACTAAAAAAAATGGACTTTGAGACGATAGTAAGATGTACCCCAGTCGAGAATATTTAACATTTTATCCTATCCCTAGATTATTTGGCGATGTTTTTTCAATGGTCACAATGGTTACACAATCAAATTGAGCGACAATTCCAAATCAAGCCGATTAAGAAATTGTTATTTGATTTGGTTTTGATTATGTTTGGTTTTAATTTTAAAAACTAATTCTATTTGGTTTGGTTTTGGTTGCAACTTAAAATTGCAAAAATAATCAATCAAACAAGAAGAATTTATATATATATATATATATATATATATATATATATATATATATATATAATATATATCATATTATAATTATCCTTTCAATTCATCAATAACTATACCAATCTTTTATTAAATTTCAATTTACTCAATCACAACAAAAAGAAAGAGAACTAACGACAAATACATTAGAAATACTCCATACTACAGAGTTGAAAGATCATTCGTTTCAGTTCCAACGGATCCAAACTCGATTTAAAGCTCTTTTGTTGCGTTTTATCGTACAATTGTTCTTTCATACTTTGAAGGGAACATCTTCCAAAAGAATAATAAGTATAGTTTTGTTACTAGTGTTGAAAGTGGGGGAAGAAACTGCATTATCGACATTTACGGTTCATGCCAAAACACCAAAGAATGAGGCTTTCGCTAGTGAATAAAGCCAATTTTTGACTTGTTTTACTATTTGACTATTATTTTCCTTACAAAGTTAATAGTCATAAACATGGGGGGAAACTCAATATTGTTGGTGTCACAACCCAGAATGTAGCAAATATTGTCATGTTTTGAACTAAAACAAACGGCAAGCACACGCAATAGTAGGTGAATATAGGTCAGAAAGTTTATGGACAAACCAGTAGGGTTCCGCTTTAAGAAGCCAAATACAACACCAACATCACCTGATTGGCTCAGGACACAAATTCTGTCCCAAAATAGACCGGACTACAAGATGAAGGTGGGAAGTTACCGTCCATTATATAGTGTCCACTTATCATCCCCTTTTTTTTTTCTCAAATATGACTTGAAGAACGTGAAGCGACATGAATAAGCTATACCAAGATTACCATAGCAGAAGACTTAGTTGGAGAAGCTGAGAACTGACATAATGTCACAAAAATATTCATCTCTTTTGGTGGAGATGGATTATTTGCTTCCCAGCTCAACTAGGAGATAGACTTTCCCTTAGACTACAAGAAGCCTCCATCTTGGCATAACCGAATTTTCACAGCCTATTAAAATCGTTGTTGTCTCATATAAACAGTTTGAAAATTTTCTAAATGATATAGAATGTGCACAACACCATCATTTTGTTTAGAGATAGAAGCCCATGGAGTCTGGATCATAACAACGATCGCATCATCATCATCACATCATCATCACCATCAACAACCACTTTCCAACGTAAATGGAGAGCATAGATCTCCATAATTAATTTACACCAAGCGAAAACTCATGCGATAATTCTTCTGAGAAATTAGATAAGAGAAATTTTCTTTTGAAGGTCTTGAGAAACACGGATTGCATTGTTGCTGTCTGCAGCAGGCAGGCTTAACTATAAATACCAGTACCGGATGGACGCTTAGTAGTAGTGTTATGTTGAATTTTGGCCCTGTCTGACCTGAAGAAGTTTTAAAAAAAATAAATCAAATTTATGAACAATAATATTCCAAACAGACGATGAAATTTAATTAATTAATTACCTGGCGAATAGACGAACCAATTGTGGAGAATTATAGTCACGAAATTGCTTAGTTGTGTTGAGAAGCTTTGAATCGCCAATGTCGAAGGCATATACCTGCTTGATCATCGCACTGTGTGGAAATAGACCCGATTTTTTTCTTGAGGCAGGATGAAGCAGCTGGGCAGTAGAGAATAGGTGACTTTAAAAATGATAAATCCCGTCCAAATTGTATACTCTGTTGAATTGATATGTTTCAAATTCGGGCCTCCCCAATCCAAAAATGAAGGTGATCGACTCTTTGTTGAACCAGAAACAATTGGTGTTGCCACATCATCAGTGTCTGTTTCGATAAAAGCAGAGATATTGTGGTGCCCTGAATGTGACAGGGGAGAGATGGTCGTTTTAAGTTATTTCAGGGAACATTTGTATTATTCCTAGCCTCCCCAGTGATGAACATAATGCTATTTTTCTCACCGTTCAGAATGACTTGGCGTCGAACAACCAATCTATCATCATAAAAGTTTACTTTTAACCACTTTTTATAGCAAGGAGAACCAAAATTAGACAATAGGTTCCTCGTAAAAGAACAGAGAGACGTTGCACAAGTATTGATCGTCATAGGGAAAATGTTCTTGTGTTGAAGGGGAAACAATACACTTGAGAACCTTTATCATCCAGTGATGGTAGTAAGAGAAATTAGGGAGCATGATTTTGGTATGACATTTGAAGTTCCAAACAAAACATACCCAGTTGTCAATGAAAAAACCCCAATCGTCCCAACGAGCCAAGCAATTTCTGCCTATCTTGCTAAGATCAATTTGTTCCTTGGAAGTGATCGATGACAAATATTTTTTGTCCTCCTCTTCAGCCCTTACTGATGGCAAATAGTACTTCATCTCCATGATTATCTTTTTCACTTGTTTTATTCAAACTTTCACCCTCTCTTTAAACACTGACTCAATTCATATACTAGTTTGTTTCCTACTACAACTAGACAACTACCTTAAGGGAAACATATTCTTTTTTTTAATTCCATGCTCATGTCAAACGTGTGTATATATATAGCCAACACACAAAAAATAATAATTAAAAAGATCAAATTCATCGATGATCTCTTAAAGTTGACACCAAATTACACATAGACACCTCAACTGTGCGATGTTCAATTTAAATACCTCATTTAGGGCTAAGGAGAATAGAAAATAAAATAAAAAAATTAGCTAAATTAAGTCTTTCACGCGATTATTATTGAGTGTATCACACTCACTTTTATATGTCAGCAAAAAGTGTCTAAATGATACAATGAGACCTAACCTGAAGGTCTAAATAAACATCGTTCAGTTAAGGTGTTTAAGTGAATTTGATTCCCAATGTAAGGGGTTATATGAGTTTGAACCAATTAAAAGTAGAAACACTTTTTGACTTTGTATTAGGATCTTTTTTACATATTTAGTACTTTGCCAAAAAGTATCTACCCCCATTTTTTTTTAAAAAAAAAGATTTTGGATGAATTAGTTTTGATTTGAAACGCCGCAGAGTTTAAGAAAAAAAAAAAAAAAAAAATTTAATTCTTATGGTACAAAATTAAAGTTATATCAAATTTACAAAAATGTCCTTTAATATTGTGGTCTTAAACATACACGCATTATGAAAAAATAATAGTTAAAAACTATTATTAAACAAAAAACAAGGAATAATTCTTTTTTCAACAAACTAAAAAGGAAAGAAAGTAGAGAAAAAACAATTTTGCTTTCCAAAAATTAATGGCAGTTTTAATGAATTTTTTATTTTCGAAAAAGATTTTTTTCCTTTACCAAACTAATACCCTTCCGGTCTTCGACTCGGTAGTACTGTTTGTAAAACATAAGCTACTTCCTATTTTGTGGATTCTTTATTACATTTAATTGTGTTTATAATTTTTAAATTGTGAGGAAATAGTTAGTAATTTAAAATTTTAAGTATATCAACAAAATTTATATAATATAATTTTTTTTTTAGAACAAATGCATGGAATAGATATATAAGAGTAGGAGTCCTAACAAAAATTAGGAAGTAGTTCAATGTTGTGAGTCAATCTATGCACAAACCAAAATACTCTCATATTTGCCTTGAGGGTTGTCAGGAAGATTAAGGGGGCAACGGACTTGGGCCTTCTAATGTACCTTGAAGGTCTTTTGTGACTCAGATTGGGCAGGATGTCTTCAAACCATAAAGTTTGTTACAAATCACCTAGATAAGTTTGGAGGTGCCTTTGATTTCTTGGAAGTCAAAGAAGCAAGACACCATCTCTCGAAGTTCAACTGAGGCAGAGTTTAGCAGCATGTCATCAGTGGTAGCTGAATTAACATGGTTGACAGGGTTGTTTATAGAGCTTGGGATAAGTATTCATCAGCCAATACATCCTCAATGTGACACCAAGGCTGCCGTTTAGATAGCTCACCGTCCAATATTTCATGGAAAGACTAAACACATAGACGTTTGTGAGAGACAAGATAGTGCAGGGTATGATCAAAGACTCAACATGTTCCCACTGAAGAACAACTTGCTGATCTACTCACTAAGAGCCTTGGGAATTAAGCAGCAACATTGTTTTTCAGTACTTTGAATGCGACATCTTCCAAAGAGTAGTAAGTATAGTCATTACACGTGATGAAAGTTGGGAGGAAAAGGAAAACTGCATAACACAATCACATGTACGATTCCTGCTACAAACAGCAACCAGATGAGCTTCCGCTAGGTGATAAAAAAGCAATTTTTGATCCTTACAATTTGACTATAACATTCCCTCCAAAATCTACTCATAAACTCAGTGAACATTAGTTTGTGTGTAACAACCACGGAATGTAGCACATTTTGAGTCCTGCTGAATTAAACAACAAAAGGCTAACCAATAAATGAGGTGGGATATGTTTGAAAAAGTTGATGGCATACCAGTAAGGGGTTCCGTATTTAAAAAAACCAAATACGCCACATCACCGCGTTTTGGCCTGTCTGACACAAAATTCTTCACAAAGTAGTAGATCGGACTAGAAGATGAAGTAGGGAATGTTAGCTCACTGTTCCCTTATGATGGTGAATGCTTATCAGTCCTGACCAAATGAAAGTTTAGAAAAAACCTATTATGGTGTAAAAGCCACCAGTTGCCAATGTAGTGGAGGAGCAATGGATCTCCATAATTTACACACCATGCGAAAATTCATGTATGCTTCTTGAGAAATTAGATAACGAGAAATTTCCGTTTGAATGTCTAGAGAAAGATGGATGCAAATGTTGCTGTCTACAGGCACAACATTACTACTAATATCGTACTTGGAAGAGGAAGAGGATTGACGCTTTTTCAACTTGTGGCCTCCAGTACTAATGTTAAGTTGAATTTTTGCCCTTCCTGGCCTAAATAAGTCAAAAACTCAAATATTATGAACAATATTCACAAATATTTAAACTGTATATGACGAAATTAAACAAGTATCTGAATTAATTAATTACCTTGCGAATCGAGTAACTGCGGAATTGTGAGACCAATAGACACGAAATTGCTTAGTGGTTGCCAAGCTTTGATCCCCAATGTTGGAAAGGCGAATGGAAAGGTGTTGTGAAATAAAAATAAATTTTTTGGAGGTACAAAAATATAGTATTTATTAGGACTTTGTAGAATGGGGTAGAAATAATATCCTTTAATATTTATTACTAAGAAAGAATCTAGATAATCTAGATACTTTAAAGTTAAAATATCAGACTAATTCTATAGATTTTTTTTGATAGTTAGAAGATAAGGTCATGTGATTTTTGTGTAAGAGGAATTTTTTTTTGAGATCTTTCTAGAATAATTTCGTAGAAGCATCCTATTAATAGTACAATAGGGGGGGGATGGTCATAGTCATTTGTAATCAACTCAAAAGCAGATATCTTATTCTATATAAAAGTATTTTATTTAAAATATTTTCTCCTTTCTAGCTATCTAGTAGTTTGGAATCTTTCCATTTTTAGTTAACAATCTTGGTAACAGAAAGATTTCTCAATTATATCCTATTGGGCTAGCAGACGGAATTCCCCCAATTATCTCTCTTCTGCTATGTGCTGGTGATTATAGCAAATGTGTGAAATCGGTGAAATAGATATGATTGTCTGTTGAGATAGATATGGATAGTTTGCAGCAGAGAATGTCCCCTTATAATTATAAAAATAATAAATCCGTCCAAATGAATATCTTTGAATTGATTTGTTTCAAAGTCAGCCTCCAAACCCTCAAAGTGGAAGGTGATCCGATTTTTTCGATTGTGAACTAGAAACAATTGGTCTGCCACGAAACCAAGTGGCTACGTAGCAGTGGCGTCTTGGAATAAATTGCCAGGATAAGTTGTGTCGTAAGGGATAAAATATCTCATTAAAGAAGTAAAGAGTATAAGAGTGATAATTTTTTGTGTTGCCACACCAAAATAATATTACTCACTCAATTTTTTTAAAAAGATCTATTGTTTTTGCATTGCAAAAAAGAACCGACTTTACAATTTAGAAAAAAAATATCTATTTCCTTTTAATCGTTTCAAAAAGAGTATTAATAAATTTACATTCTATTATTAGTCCTTAATCATGGAAAGTATCAATGAAATGAATATGCAAAAATGATTGCGCTGCCGGGAGTCGAACCCGGGTCTATTGCTGGAAGGCATATCCTAACCGTTGGGACACAAACGCTTGATTGATATGTGTAATAGACATCTTATTTGGAACCATAGTACCCAATTTATATGGTGAAGTTTGATACATCAGATAAAATTATAAAAAGGGAGTAAAAATCAGTCATCTCATAATTAGGAACTTAAAGTTCAGTAAACTATTCAAATCAACTAATTTATAACCAAAATATAAAAATGAAATCATAATTTTTTGAAACACAACTAAAAAGAAAAAAGAAGAAAAACGAAACTTTAAAAAAGGGAACGATTGGTGTAGTTGATTCATGCCTCAATCAACAAGTCAATAGAAGGTTTTGCAACTGATACGTAGTCTTTATAGTTTGAGAGGCTCAAACAATAAAAAAATTGGACCAACATTTGAAATAGATTATGTCATTAATTTGATACAAGAGAAATTAAAAAGTTATAATTACTTGGAGAGTCGAACAATATAAATTTTGACCAACATTTTAAGAGGTATTATTCATTATATTTAATAAGAGAACTTAAAAGTTATAATATTTCAATATAGGTTTTGCATTGTTGGATTTAAGATAGAATACTAGTGCCATATGAATGTAGAAAGTAGAAAGTATGTTGGATAATTGTAACTGAAAAACAAGTAATCGTTCGGACAAACTAAAATCTGACTTTCATTTATAATTAAACAATGAACGGCAACCAAAAAAAAAATATTCAGTACCACCATAATCCTTATAGCAGGTTGACTCAAGCAGCCGTGAATTGTAACATGAACCCCTCCTTTCACTGCCGACTTTCAGATGTATTGGATCACTGTCAAATTGTGGTGAAAGGACGAACCACCATTGTTGGATGGAGTAACAATAGCTTTGTAATCTCCATGGAAAAGTGAAAAGTCTCGAAATAACTTCAGATGTGTAGTCCCAACCAAAATCCTCATTGTGTTAATGACACACGAAATTTTGGTCAACAACATCTCCAGTAGGCTAGGATTTTTGAAGTTGTTATAAGTCAAAAAGATTTTTATAACATCCTGTTGGTTTCCATGCTGACCAAAATGATTAAACCTTCAACAGCTGGGTGTTCCAATAAACCTTTTATGGATTTGATCCAAGAATGCGCCTTCAATGCCCAAAATAATAAAGAAAAAATAAGTAGATAGACCCCCCCACCCCCCCCAAGCGGGAGATGTTAGAATAATTTGGATTTAAAATCTTTGAATTCAGATTTATCTGAGTACCTGATTGACTGCTTTGGACATCCATAGGGATCAAATAGGCAATTTTGCGAAAGAAAGTGTACAATTGCGGACCTAATATAAGCCTTGGTTAGAGTAATTAAATGTCATTCCACACCCATTCCAAGAGAACCTTTATACCTCCTGCTCTTATTTGTCTAATTACTAAAGATTAATAGGCTGTGGTGATGAAAGCGGCATCGCGTTGATCTTCTATTCCGTATTAAACTGCATTCAAGAACAGAGGTGTATGATTATCAAATGTGCCAGACCAAACGATAAAAGTAGCAGATGCACCTGCACCAAGGTTACTCTCCAAAGAAATTGAAGTGAGGTTTTCATTTCATAACATCCAATGAAGACTTGGCCTCGGTATTTCGCGACAATGAACCAACTCTTCTTCCAGCAGCAACAGGAGTGTTGTGAGGATAGCGAAGGGACCCAATTTGGCCTTGAAATTTGGGTCAGCCAAAGCTATATTATGGCCTCGAATACTGACACATTTCCTCGTGCAGAAATGACCATGGCATCAGAAGGAAGCTACTTTGCTTGAGAGTTTCAGTACTGTACATTTCATTTCATCCTCAAATACTGTGTACTCTGAATCTCGAGAAGAACCAATTTTGGTAAGCCATTGTTTTGTACGAATGTTTTTGGTGATTGCACAACAAATGGGAAATTGGTCTGCCTGTATCAAGCGATTGTGCATTAGGTAAAGCCTTGCCTTGCGAGTCGCCACTCTTGAATTGCCATTTGCTTTGCGTACCTACATTAATATTAGCAAGAAATGAATCGAACAAATATATAAAGTGAAGAAGGTAATAACAATTTTTCAAATACGGTAAGTTCTTTGTTGAAACCTTTCAATGGTTTGAGTTTGAGAGACGGGCCACTCTTCTTGGCCTAAATGGTTGTATGAAATACTGTCATCAATATGTCAACTTGCTGCATTATTTGTCTGGGAAAAAAGAAAGGATTGTGAATTAACTAAAGATAATTTTATGTGATAAACACCAAGCAGTAACAAAAAATGGGATAGTCATACAGGGGAAAAGTAAAAATTTCTAGACCTCAAATAGCGGTGAGCAGAACCAGAAGCATTGAAAAACAAAGCCACCTTAAAACATGACAAACACCCAGATTTAGGATTAGCCCAACCGCATGTTGATAACCACTTGTGTCTGAAAATGACTGCTACAGTTGGCCATCATCACCATGGTTACTGGACCAATCCTTTAAACATTAAGACATGAATATGATTTAGAACAAATTAATCTAAATCGTCGCATATGTAAGTCGAAAATTGAGATATTTGTACCAGAAGAAACTACGAGAAACTTGTCTTTATCCAATGAAACTCTTGGGGACCAACCATGATACGGTCCTTTCTCTCTGAGGCCACGAGAAAGTATTTTCCATCGCTGCAAACATTGTTCTCAACTAGCAAAACCCCTGAACGTCCCATCCATGTATCCATAATTAATTCTGGATTGGTCACTATCCTCCAATTCATATTGAGGTGGTTAAGAGGATTCTTCAAACACTGAAAACACCAAATTAAGAACCATAAACTAAAAATAATTAGTAATTCATAATCACTAGTAAGAACAAGAGAAAAAAAAGTTAAAAGAAGACGTTAGGCCTCCGCTGAAAAACTATAGTCATAATTAGCGCATGGACTTCCCAAAACCTGTCAAACATAAAAAAAAATAAAAATTAAAGTCATAAGATAATATAAAACTGTTTTTCTAGAGAAAAGAATTTCAAAAAAATGTCAATCAATCATATAGGAAAAAAGATAATTTTTTACAAACCGTGGATCAAGATGAGCCCAGCCAAACAACATAAGACAAGAACTACACACTCTCGATGCATATGTCCATGGGAAAAAATTAATCTGCATTTCACATATACAATTATAGAGATAATTCTGTATCGACATTAGTGATGAGAAATTTAGTATAGTTAGATCAGCAAGAAAAAAAAGACGACTTCTCAAGATTTTAGTTTGAAGTTACAAAAGTATTAAAAACATCGGTTCATACCTATGCTAAAATTTAACAATTAATGAAATTATAACGATTACAAAAACAATCATTACATAATGTTTTTGATATTAAACATCAGTTGAATAAAAAAAATTCCCTCTACCACTCCCCGCCAAAACAAAGAAGAAAAACTAAGAGACACTAAGAATTATTTTCACTTACAGTGTTAAAATTTAACACGGTAAGTAAGATATTTTGAAATGTTTTTCAAATTCTCAACACTATGCTTTATTCGTATAAAAACTAAGCGTAAAATGAATTAGAATGACTAAATTGGAAGATATTTTAGGCAAATCAAACAAGATTAGGGAATATTTGATTATAATAGAATGAGGAATAACTCTATAGGAGTGAAAGAATAGAATTTAATTAGATAAGAGAATGAGTTTAAATATTTGTTTAATTTCCTAGTAATATGTAAATTAAAAAACATATGTATTCAATTGTTGATATGCTAAACTGAGGTTTTAGCAATTACGAAAATATATTACTCCACCAGAATTTGCGAAGAATGATTTTCTTCTTAAGTAGCTGTATATTATGGAAATTCAAAAATCTATGTTTAAAATATAGATTGGGCATACATAATGAAATTATTATTCAAACTACCTTATGTTTTAATTAAAATATTAAATACATAATTTGCTACTTTAATGTCATAAAAATTTGTTAGTTAATATTTAAATTATTTAATCGGCCCCGCCGAGCTCTAATGACTCTAATTCTATAAAAATATATCGTAAATAGTTACTTCTATGGGAAATTACTAAAGATTAGGGCAATGATAGATAATAGATAAAGAAATCAAACTAGATATGAGCAGGAGTAGGGAATTAATTGGATAAGAGTTGGTCTGAATATTTTTATTTTCTGGACTGAATTCTAAAACTTTCAAATGTTATATCATGAAGGTGAATGTGATACTTAGCAAATGTGAAATATTATATATTTGTTAAGAATGATTTTATTTTTAATCACGATAGGTCACCTATTTAATTGCAATATCATGACAAAATATATTGGGTATAGTTGAAGATTCTAAATACGTTGTTAATCTATTAAAATCTAAAACATAATTACCTACTTTAATTCATAAAAAACTTTTATGATTTAATATTTAATTATTTATATCGTCCGCAGAGTGTAGTACTAATTCTATAACAAGTCTATTTTAAATTAGTTATTAGTAAAGAAACACTAAATACTAGGAAGTGATTAAATAATAGATAACGGCATCAACAATTAGGATATGAGGAAGGATGAGGGGAATTAATTTTATTAAGAGTGTTAAGTTTGAATATCTTTTGAGTCGGTAACTGAAGTTGTACAACTATCAAGTTTCATTAAGGTGATTAATATTCCTTAGAAAGAGCGAATACTTATCTATCTGTAAGAAGATTGAATTTTTTTATGAGCAAATTTTGAAAATCAATGCCAAAAGATATTTTTGCCTAAAAATTCATATTATTTTATTTATATTGGTCAGATCTATTTGAAATTTTGAACGAGGTTATAAAGTTACGATTCAAAACATGCAAAGCTCGCTTTTTGGGATTATTGAATTATTTGGAGTTTCTATATTAAAAACATGTTATATTTGTCTGATCACGTAATTAAAAACTTCAAGTTATTTTGGGCTTATTCTCGCGATTTACAATTTTTAGCCTTTGTTCTTGAATTTGATGTTTTGGAAAAGATAATTATAGGCTTAAGTATCGTAAACCCTTTTAAAAGTTGTCCTCGTAATTCACTTAGACACTTCAACTAGGCCGTACCAACTGAAGCCTGAACGGTTCAAAAAGATACCTATTTAACACAAAATGTTTGAGGTGGACAAAAAAAAGAGTTTTCCCACTTCCTCATGAGCGCACGTTGAAAAATGCTTGAAATAATATTTTATTTTATTTTTTCCAAAAAGCTTAATACTTTTGCTTCTTTGAGTGCCAATTGGCATGAAAATTTAATTTTAAAAAATATATTTATTAACTAAATACTAATACTTAAAGAAAAAAACAAAAAGCCCCCACCCCCAAACCCCCCCCTGTTGTAAAAGCTCGTCTCCACGAAGGGACCGGTGGCATCCATTTTTTCTTACTTTTTTCTATCTATTTTCTTTTCCTATATTAAAAAATAAAAAAATGAACATGCGAATTAAATTTGGAGGAAAAGAAGAAGAAAAAGAAAAGAAAATTGGATTGAAAATAATTAGTCGACGACCTCCCATTTCGATTAGTCTTGAAGAAATATACCTTTAAATGTAAATCTCAACTTATTAAAATATCAAACATAGATATCAGATGAGTTCAATAAAATTAATTTAGCCTCCTTCTCAATTTCTTTTTTTTTTAGTTGATCTCAGATTGACTGCGTGTCTTTCTGTGTAACTTTATATCAATCTCTGTGAAACTTCTCACGTATTACGAATAAAAAATTTAATTATGATTCAATTAACAACGAAATTGAATGTTGTCCTTGATGAAAGAAATCTTGATAGAAGAGATGAAAGAAATGGGATGGGGTAGGGTTGGACTTCTTAGTTATTGTTATTTATACCAAAAATAGATGAAAAATTTATTTGACAATTAATTTTCATTCTTTTTAATAAATATTTTTCTATTAATGGTTGCGGCCTATCGCCACGATGTTATCTTTTTTTAATTAGTCACGTTGGCCAAATCACAGAAGTGCATTAACACACACTTAACTTGTTTTACTTATTGTCGAAAAAAAAAAACCTGTCTAATAGGCAACAAGTTTTGAAGTAATAATAAGTGTCAATAGGTACTGGTCTAGGTGAGTGTCTCAAGTGAATGATGAGGACAACTTAAGGGCCCGCATATGACTTAAAGCCTAAATAGAATTAAAGAACGCTCAGGATATTGTATCAAAGAAGTATAGTTTTATATTTACCTTTTAGTGCTTGGATTATTTGATAAATTTCACTTTTAACCTCATGAGAAAATTATTTACGAGGAAGTTGTATGCCCATAAAACTCAATGGCTATTGGCGCTAGATGTAGTGTTGGCATGATACTATAGAAACTAAAATGATTAAACAAGTTTGAATTGGACACACTAGCTAGGTTTTACTGCGATTTGATCGATAAATATTGTCGTCAACATGTTGGACAATATAAGTAATAGAAAAAAAGAGTTATTCTTTAATAAATTTTGCATTCGTCATAACTTATTTAGAAGATTTACTATTACATATTCTCTAATGACCAATAAATAGTCTTATGGCAGCAGTACATTGGTACACTCAATGATAATTCTCATCACTTTCAGCCAGGGTTGTAACATGTCAAATTGTGCGTGGAAGAACGAATCCGTCAGGAAGGATGAGTAAACAATGCTTTATAGTCTCATGAAATAATGAAGTCTCGAATAAACATCGGCACTTGTAGTCCCAATCAACACCCTATGTGATAAAACTTCGTACGAGCTTGTCCACGACATCACCAGGGGTAGATTTTGGAACTGGTATTCAGTTTAAACACATCTGCAAACATCCTTGGTTCCCATGCTGACAATGTATAAACCCTTGAACGCTGGCGTGTGCAATTATCTCCTTTCATAAAACTTGATCGAACACTTATGCCTGCCAAAGGGGAAAAAAAAATTGTTCCAATAACTATTGTGTATTTCATTGACGTAATTAATCAATTTACCTGATTGCTCTGGTCTAACATCAAATCCAGTGATCCACATGGGGCAATTTTGCAGAAGCTAGTGTATCGAGGCCGGCCCTGATATAAGTATGGACGGAGCACCAAAAGGTCCTTCTAATCCAATTCCAAGAGGAGTACCTGCGTCATACCCTCCTGTTCTCACTTTTTTTTATTCGATACTAAGATAATTAGCTGGTTGATTATTGTCTCGTCACTTGGCAATTCTTATCGTATAGAATCGTCAAAAACAGAGTGTTTATATCAAATTGGGAAGCAGACGATAAAAGGTGAGCAGATGACTTGACCAAGTTTACTCTCGAAGAATTGAGTGAAGAATTTTCATTCATAACATCCCAATGACGAAGTTGGCTTTGATTTCCTAACAACGGATGCTGCACCCTTGTTCCAGCAGCAAAAGATGTAGTTGTGTAGGAGACAAATGCGAGGGACCAATTGGCTGATATTTTTGGTCGTCCCCAAAGAACACTTGGCCTCGGATACTTAAACCTTTGCTCTGCCACTAAATTGACCCATTGCATCAGAGGTTGAGTAGTCTACTTTGCCTTTAGTATGTTCAATTACTTACCATTCATTGCATTCTAAATACCGTGTACTTGAAATCTCGAGAAGAACAATTTTAAAGCATGTTGTTGAGAATGGTTTTGTTGAGTTGCACAACCAATGGGAAATGGGCTCTTCTAACAATAGATTGTCGCATTAGGTAAAAAGCCTTCCTTGCGCGTCACCTTACGTGGAATTGCCACTTGTTTTGCGTACTACATAATTACAAGACATGATAAACGAACAACTATATAAAACTGTTGATTGAAGAGAATAGAGTTATAAATTTTCAAAGTTTAATTTTTTTTTTGTACCTTTTCAATGTTTGAGTTTGATGGACGTTCCAATCTTCTTGGCTAAAGGATAGTACTGAAATACTGTATATCCATATGTCAATTCGTATATTTGGGCTGGCAAAAAGAAAAGATGGAGAATAACAAATAAAAGTATTCATTGGTAATCAGTTATTATTATAAATATGATGAATGGATATCGAAACTAATTTAGGTTTTTTACCTTCAAAATAGAGTTGAGCAGGACCAGATGCGTTGACAACTAAACCACCTTAAACATCGACCAAACCCAACCAGATTAGCCAATCCTCCCAAGCAGCATGTGATAACAACTTTGTGTCTTGAATATAACTGCTACATTGCATCATCGCCCATGATTCAATTGTACTCATCTAGAGAGTCTATATATCATTTTGTCATTCATCAATACTTAAACTAAAAATCAATAGACGAAATATATAAGATATGTTATACAATGACGTTATTTAATGTTGAGGAGTAGTGACAGAAAATCAATAGAACTGGTTCGTTTTCCAATTGAAACTCTTGTGAGAAGAAACATGATATGAGTCCTTTGCTCTTGAGGCGGAAGATGAAATTTATTTCCATCCTTTTGCAACGTTTTGTGTGTCACTTTTAGCATCCCGGGAAAGGGTCCATCCAGTAATCCGTCATAAATTCTGGAAGTTACCACTATCCTCCATTATATTGGGTTTAGAGGGCTTCTAAAACACTACAAATCATAAAGAAAAGATCATGACAAATGATCAGGAATTAGTCTAGCTTAATCAACAGACAATATTATCAAGTAATTTTGCTATTCTTGTAAATGGCGTAAAGCAGGAAAAGATGATTAATAGATACATCGCCGTATAACTGTAGTCAAGTCTTCGAAGTATTAAAACTTAAAACCTGCCAAACATAAACAATAGAGTCATAAAATTAAACTATGTCATAAAAAACGTATGTATAATACTCGAAACTATTTTTCTTCGTACCAAAACAGAACTTAAATGAAAAAAAAAGGAGGAGACACAAACCTATTGAAGCAAGCAGTAAATATATGACACAGACTAGAACTTGTCTTTCATGATACCATAACAACGTATCTGCATTACAAACAGGATACTACATGAGGAGAAATTAGTTGTAATTCAATCATTAAATCAACATATATAACTCCACAAAATAAATGATAGTGAAAAATTTTGATGTAAATATTAGTTGAGTACAAATACATTCCTTGTAGCTGCTTCCTCTCCTGAGGAACTAAGAATTATAATAAATTACATTTTACTTGATGATGGTGACCCCACTCCCCCCTGGTAAAATCAAAGTAATGATATGCATGAACGTGTTCAACTCAGTATTGATGTATAGGGTGTAAGAGTTTCAATGCTAAATTGATGAGTATTTGAATCAAACTATATTCCATTTTGGTTAATTGTAAGTCAAATATTTTCAATTCTTACTGACGCCTATTTTCAAACAAACTAGTTTATTAGGCTTACATACCAATTGATTACAATGAAAATCAATTATTTTTTTTACTTTTTTGGGGATTCAAAGTCAAAGATTTTTAAGTCTTATTAAGGTATATTTTAAGATTAGTTAATTTGTGTACATGTATGTATTTAAATTTTGACCAATTACTAATTATTGTTGTGACTCCAACTCTTGAGGAAATCGACAAACCTTAAATATTTTTCTGAATCAAAATAATAAATGGAATTGATTGTTTAAGCCTTAAGGTATATCTATATTAAGTTCTACAACCTTAGCCATAATTTTCTTTTTCATTTTTAAAAAATTTAAATTCCAAATCAGACCTCTTTTTTGGCTCACGACATAAGTGTTTACTCTATTCTAAATTGATCCCAATTTTTTGTTTATAATTTAAAAAAAAAGGGAAAACTTTTTTAGTTACATTGTATTTGATCTAATTAAATTCCTAATTATAATTATGCATTAATAACTTGTGAGTGTGGATTAATAAAACAATTTGACTAAGTTATAGTGAAATTTCTCACCAACGTAACACTCATATATGCGTATTAGATATCATTTTAAAGCAACAATGTTTTATTTTGTAAAACGAGATGTTACACAATAATCATAATATCATTATAATTTTTTTTAAAAGAATCTAATTTGGTTATTTAGATGTGAGAAAATGTCAAATAAGATATAACAGTATAAATTTAATATGACACACTGATAATTCGTTGCGTTTATAAAAATTCAAGTAGAAGGATTAAAAAAGCACATATAAAACAATTAAAGATAAAAATATGCTTAACTAGAAATTTATTGCGGACACACCATTACACCAATATCAAATTAAATTTATCTGTTAGAACCAAAATCAATACTTAATTTAGAGTAAATAGTGTCAAACAAAAAATGTGTAATGTGAATTTTCCTTTGTTTCATCCTTTTGTGCTTCCACCTTAAGTTTCTGAGTCATCAAGGCATATGTTTGTTTTTCATGATGATTGATTTCAACTTGATATTCTCCATGAAAAAGTGAAGTTTCAATAATGCCATTTTCATTAGTAGTATCAGAAAAACCTTGATGACTCCATTCTTTAATAATCTTGTCAACAATATCTCCAGTAGCCAAATTCTTGAAATTATTATCAGTCAAACACATTCTGTAACATCCTTTAGGACCCCATGGTGCCCATATCATTATTCCTTTCACTCCTGGATGTGCATGAACCTCCCTTATGATCTCTTCTAAATATACTTCCTGTCCAATTTGAAAGGTTAATTTCACGTATAGTTACTGAATTTTATTCACTATAAAATTAACAAATTATTACTATTATTATTGAGTATTATGTATAGTCATTTATGTTAATATGTCCAAGTCTTATAAGAAGTCCATCCATCTCAGCTCAGTATCGGGTGAGACAAATTTTGGTCTAACACCATGTTAAATTAAGTTTTAGGCTTAACTCACACCCAAAAGCTAGTTCAGTGAGAGGAGATTACCCAAGCCTTATAAGGAGCTCACCCATCTCAGTAACCATCGATGTGGGACTTTTGTCATTCTTTAACAACCCACCTCACGCCCGGTGCTTAGCATTTGGTGCGTGGGCAATTTAATTTGGGCCCAGCCATCGGGTGCGACGGGGCTTGCTCTGATACCATGTTTAAATTAGGTTTGTACGCCTAACCCACACCACCCCAAAATATATCCTCAAAGGGAGAATGATTGCTCAGTCTTATGAGGAGTCCACCCTCTCATTACCACGATGTAAACTTTTGGGTCATTCTTTAATAACGTTATATAATTATGTAAAACACTTGAAAATTACCTGTTGGTGGTGTTTTTTGCAACTCTAACTAAGTGATCTCAAATTGTCAATCCACTGACTGCAAGCATATCAAGAGAAGACTTATATCATGTAAGTTTTGGTTTGACAAAATGCCCAATGCCCCCCGAACCCCAATTCCCAACGGTCCATTTCACCGGGGGATCGAGATCTCGAATTTTTTTCCAAGTACTTTGCTGGATTTTAAGTACGCGTCAAATCCATGTTCAATTGTAGAAATCATTCAAGATGGATTGCCTTGCTACCGATTTCATTAGCCTTCTTGTAAAAACAGCAGAACTCATTTTTCCAGTATGTTCTTCTAAAAATGACAAATGGACAGTTTTTTCGTTCACAACAAAGATCCCAGTGAATAAGTTTGGCCTAAGTATGATTCATCACATCGAATTTTCCTTCTCGATGCAGGCTGGCAGCGACGGGTGGCTGTGAAGAGACATCGTCCACGAGGGCATTGAGGGGGGTGTTCCGAAATGTTGTGGCCCGCGGACTTTATGTTATTGTTTTTGGACAAGACTAGCATGTCATCCGCCATGTTTTATTCCTGTTTTTGCCCCTGTATTTTCTCGTTAGCATACCATTTCATTTCATTCTCTAAAACCGTGTACCTTTGAATCGTGAGAACGTAAACATCTGGATAGCTTTTTGGTTGAGATATGTTTGGCTTATTGCATTGGCCGAAATGGGAAATTGTTCTTTTGTGGTTGTGCCAGGGAGACCGTTGCGGTTTTGGTTAATGGTTTGGGCCATGAGAATCAATGCTTGGATTTGTGCGACTGTTATCTGTGTGACGGGTCTCTGCAACGTTTAAATTATTATTACAGATTTTTGTAATACATATACAGAAGTGAAAGAAGTCATTGATTTATGTGAATTCTGACTTCTACGCGTAGATCCGACCCACATTAAATAAAAATTTTCTCGACTCCTTTACCTTCCTCTGTATTTGATGTTGATCAATGTCCATTCCTCTTGGTGGAAATTGGTGTGTACGGATATCTATCGTGCCCATAACTCATCCTTGTATTGTTGGCCTAGAAATACATACAAGTGAAGGAGAGTAATTTAACAAAGTGTGAATTTAGTATAATTCGGGAATAAGAACTCATATATAGCTTGTTCAAACAATTTATTGCTGATGGTTAACTGTATCACCGGGGCTCAGGATATGGAGGGTATTAGCTGTTTAACTAATTAAGTTTAAACGCTACTTTATGTATTACGTCTATATTTTTGAATATAAAAGGTAAAAGAATAACTCACCTCAAGATATTAAGTCCCATGAGCTAAGTAGTAGTATTACGCCACCTTTTATAGGCATAGACCGCACCAGAACGAGCAATAGCCCATCCATTCCGTTGAATTCCAAAGGTTCCTCTGACTGCTAGATCCACATGAGGCTCTATAGATCCCATCTGCATGGCTCCTTGCACCCAATCTGCCAATTAGAAACTGAGTATCAATGAGCGGGTGTAAAATTTATTTGAGTAGTAAAAATTATATCGTAGTACCACCGTGAAGTACGTAATAATATCTTTTTTCATACATATTTTTTGGGTAAAACCATGAACTGGTCCTTTTCTGTAGTAGCCACAATGAAAGTGTTATTTTGTATTATTGGACATCCTAGTTGGCTATATTTGCAAATTCCAGAATTTTCTCCAGCCATTGAGTCCCTCATTGAAGTTTGGGATTCACAATACTATTCCTCCTCCATTGTATTGAGCACTAAGGGGACTCTGCCAAACACTGGAATCATATGTCAGGTCATTTTTTTATTAATCTTTGTAAAACAGACAATCGGCGAGTCACATATTACAACAATTTTTTTGTTTTTTTTTTGGGCGTCAATATTATTTCAACAAGTTAAATTACACTCACTGTATAAAATATTTAGACTATTGGTGTATGCACTTTGAAATCGTATATATAGAATTTCGAATTCAAAAATCTTCCAGGTTTCATAAATAAAATATTACTTCGAGGGTGGGGAAACGTTTTTTACCCAGATGTGAAACTATAGTCATGTCTTCACCATAACCTTCAACCCCTAAAAAAAAAAATGAGAAAGTTGATACATATAAATTCATATAAAAGGTTTTGAAATAATGTTTAATTATCAACAAGGCTAGCCGTAATACAACCTGACCCAAACAACAAACAAGAAAAAAAATCACCAGCCACGGTAAAAAATATTCCATATTCCAGTTTCCCCATGCTGCGTTTTTTTTGATAAAAAAAAATTGTAGGGATTCTTATTGGCGAGTTGTTGGACTAATCTAATGATCCAATGCAATGCATATTTAATAGTAAAACCTCCAAGTTTTGGTATGTATTAACTACTATCAAATTAAAAGGTAAAAATGATTGATTACAGCTACTCATTGGTATCATTAGTTCTTTAAAGATTCTAAGTCACAATTAAGTGTTTTGACAACGAAATTAAAAGAATTTCAAGACGACGTTCGATTCTTAGGCTAAATTCAAATATTAGAGGAATTGACGGGTTAATAATTATTATTACTTGTGGAAATTTAAGGAAATAAAAACAAAACTTGTTCATTGTTTGGGTCACATGCATTCAAATGCGGTCTCTCTAGGGCATATAATTAAATTAATATTAATGTGAAAACACGGTTAACCTTCACTTGAATTTGTAATGGAAATGCATTGTCTAGTTTTTTGCAATTTTAAAGCATTAAGATACTAATATCATAATAATGGAGTAATCTAAAGTTATTCTAGGTAGGGTAAATGAGGTGTGTCGCCAAGTTGGTCAAAATATCATGAAAATAACATATATCATGTTTTACATGCATCGTTTAAGTGTTTTTTTTTTTTGTATTTCTATTCATTTAAATACATTTTTCCCTCGTTATGATTATTTCTAAAAAAAATTGAATTTAAAAATTATATACGACGGCATTTACATAAAAAATATTTACCAGATCATCTTGTACCGTATTATAACATGAATATATCTTATTTTCAAGATTACAAATTAAATCTCGTATGTTTATCATTCTAATGAAAATCTTTTGAGTGACCACGTTTCGAATATCTTTTCGTCCGCATTAGTAGTAATTCTAGAAATTTTTGCCTTAACGTGCTAACGTGGATTTTGACAAATGAAACCTAAAAAATATGGACTTTTGGTTTTGTCCCTATTGGAACAATTCTTCTTTCCCTTTAACACAAGCACACTTGTTTCATTTGATTGACCACAATAAAAAATAGCGATTACTTTTTTGTGCATAGTATATAAACTTAATGGTTAACATCATACAAAACACAAATTAAATTAATGGATGGCCTGGTTTTTTAAGGACGTGGTTGTTTCACTCAACTTTGTCCAATACATGTTTGCTATCAACCTAGGATTTATTAATCACTTATGTATTTTATAATATCCAAATTTTCATGAGGCGTGCAATGTCGTTTTTATACTTATTAAAATACGTCAATGATAAATATCTCTACATTACTTAGTTAAAGCGCTCAAGGGATTCGTGCCTTTAATGTCGAGACACGGGACTCTATTCAATCCATCGGCGGCAAATCTGTTTTGTGGTATAAAAAAGTCAACAATAAAAAAAAAGAAATAAATAGAATATAAAAATTATTCGGACAAATTTATTCATCACAGTCAGTAGAATACGTCAATAATTATTTTGAGGTACAAAATTGTTGGTTTAAAGCAATGGCGAGAAATGAATCATTAAGCAAGTTGTGGCCTCTGTTACCAACCGGGAAATAAGTACGGGTGATGAAATCCTGTGAAACGCAAAAAACTTTAAGTATGGCAAAATATGATTAAAAACTAAAAGGTGGCGCGTAAAAATCTTTATCAAATTGGGATACAAAATCAAAAGCCCGCGGTTCTTCCCTTTTAGGTAGGTGAAAACTTCAATCTTCTTGTCGAAGCAACTCAATCATGGCGAGAGCAAGCTTCAGTAGGGAGCGAAGATCGTCTTCTTCTCGCCCATGGGAATCTTTCACACCAGTCTTCACCAATGCCAAAGCAGGCCATTTTTTACTTTTTTTTAGTATTTTTTTTATATTTTAGGTATTTCCAATTGTTTTATTACATTAACTTGCTTCAATCATCTGTTTTATTAAAGTGAAATGATCATTTTAGATGAAATTGTTTTCATCGAATTGAATGTAAGGAGTTGAATTGTTGACACTACTTGTTTAATTGGTTTTCGGACACAATTTTTCTCAAAGTTTAAAATGTTGTTCTATCGAGGTTTTGCGTGATTGATGATCGAAATTGTAGGATGGAAGGAGTGGGACAATGAAAAAGTACAGAGATAGTGTAGGAATGAGTTAAAGGGTCCCAAGTATTTTTGATAAGATGAAAAGAAGGAGCTTATACGAAGCAGAAAATCGAGAACATGCGTATTCGTCTCCAACCTCACGCACAAGATGATATCTCATCATCAGAAGTACTTCTTTTGATGTCTTAGGAAATGGGTTAATGTTTCAAATTTTGTCAGTCGGAACCTATTGGCCCATTTCTGTCCTACTGTGTGTCTCCTGTCATACATGACTTGATGTGTTTGTGGTGAACAAGTGTTTTGATTGAGTATTTATGATAACAACATGTTGTGCTTATTTGTGATGCGTGCAAGGAATTTTTTTTTAAAGTCTAGGATCAGTTTGGCCTGCTGCTCTATGAGATATACTAGTGTGCAATTATGAATCCAACGTCTGAAGAAACAACTCAATAGTTGTTTTTGGGTCAGTTGGTGATCTGAGATGGGCTGGCGGTGGGAATAGAGGTGGATCCGGTTTTAATTTGTTTATGGCTTCAACTTTTAAAGATTTTTATGTTGACTTCTATGTTATTGTTCAGTTATGGTTTTCAAATCTAATATAAACCCATAGCGGTAAAGCTCTATCTATCTACCGATGGGTTCTCTTGGAATGCAGTCTGGCTTTAACTGCATAACCAAACTTTATCATTGATTTATATATTAAGTTAAGCTTCTTTTCCTTTCTTTTCCGATTGCTGACAAAAGGAGTTAGAGCTAGAAGCCCCACGTTATTTGTCAAGGATCTGGCTACATTGGATATGGATGCTTTTTATATGTTCCAGCTGTTGAAACCTTTGTAATCCTTCATTGAAAAGGCAGGCCTATTGCTGTTTGGTCAGCATGTCCATGCTTTCACACAAGGCGACTATGAGGTTTGGACATTCCGATTAATCATAGGTGCTTTCTGCACAAAATGTTGCTGGTGGCTATCATGTTTAGCTCATTTAGAATTTAGCTTTCAGATTCCTTTTCTGTAAAGTATGTTGTTTCTTTGTATTCCTTTTCCCTTTTTCTGATTAACAATGTACTTATTCTTTATAGGCCCGAAATTTGGGTGTTCGAGCGGCGATTGCCCTGGATTAAATTTGCACGTAAACTATGTCCAGAATTGTTATTTGTCCCCTGTGACTTTCAGAAAATATCATTACAGCACTAACAAGAAAAGGTTGCACATACTGTAATTCTTATGTACTTGTTGTTTTTGGATTGTCTGTGCCCTAATTATTTGTATTGTTAATCCATCCTTCTCTAGTTTTTTCAGAAATATGATCGAACTTTTTGGCTTGCCCTTGGATGAGGCATAACCTAGATATTACTAGTGTTTTGCAAGAGAGAGGGGCATTCGAGTGGAGCAGTAATGTCTACATTAATTCTTTTCCAGTCAAAATTTCCTCCAAATCTTATCTTCGTTTGTTTTTTCTTTCCTTTGACTTGTTGTGTCTTGTGATCCTCCATTTTTTGGTTGTTCCACTCCTTTTAAGAGCTAAAGAGCTGAGAGAAAGTGTACACCTTGAGACAGGTCTAACTGCGCAGTGCTGGAGTTCAACCAAACCGCTTACGTGCTAAGTATTAAAATAAAATATTTTATTTTAGTTCTTTGTCCTCTTATAAATTAAATATTGCTTTCTACATCGAATCTTTTTCGAGCTTCTAACAGGATGCATTATTCTGCATTGACTCCTAGAAGGATTAATCCAACTCATTTGTAGGTATCCTCACCAAAAAAAGGGAAGATTGCATCATAATTTTTGAGAACACAAACCATGATTACTTAGATATACTATGAGGGTGAACCCCCAAAACGCAGTTAGTCACATTCCAGCTAACCTTCACTTCGACTTTTTTTTGTATCAAATGTGGAATTTCGAATAATAGCTTCTTTATTCCGTCCCAGTTTGGTTCAGATAATCACAAACCCAAATGGCCAGTTTTGTTTTTTGCCCCAATGATCGAAGTGGCTGTTGTACATTTATTTTTCACTTCCAATAAGACGTACAGAGGTTAGCTGTTTTGTTATGCTCCTCGTGGTTGCTCGATCTTGTGCAGTCTTTAGTATCTTCTTCTCAAAACTTGGGCACTTTCCCCTTTTTGCTTCTTAACATTCATACTTGACACAGTGTTATATGTAGGTCTACATGTTATCTGACTTCGGAACTATGTTAAGATTGGTGGGGCATTGGTAAAGTCACTGGAACGGCTCTTAACTTGGACATGTCTTGGGTGATAGGCTAACGCTTGGGGAGGCCAGGATGCTGCACGAAAGAGTGACATACGTTCCCTGTGTTGCTGGGCGCGCCTGTTTTCTTGAGTCCTTCCTGCTCTTTCTTAGCAGCATTGTTTGGATCATAGACTATCACAACTCGTGTCCATCGCTCTTTTTTTATTCATTCCGCAGTCCTTATCCTGTCACAAGTAATCACACCAACCTAGAAAGCCTCATTACTGAGTTCATCGCTTTGGACTGTATAAATATGATGTTCTGGTTGGGTTAGATTGCGCTTTCGCTCTTCAAGATTTGTGATTCACTTAATCATGTTGGCCTCCACATTTTTACTCACTTGACGCGGTTGTCCTTAATAAGTTGTCGTTCCCTTCTTGAGGGTGACTTGCAATTGCTGGCGGCATTGCACTTAACCCGGACGTTCTCAGTTTTGCCTGTTTTTGTCTGCGTGTTGTGCCAGGTACTCTTCTTGTCTTTTTCTGTATCCCCGCGTAGAGTCCGAGGGCTTTGGTGGGAACCGATACTACTCTCCTCAATATAGGGATGAGAAAGATCATAAGTTCGAAGAACATTTTTCAGCCACTACGACGAAGCTTTGCTTTTTCAAAAATAGGTATGGTTTTTAGTTACTTGCAAGAATTTCCTTCTGCTGCTGAACCCCCAGAAATAATTTAACCCCTGAAACCAAAGTTAATTGCTAACTTTGGCTGCCAGTTGATCTAGTCAGATCAGAAATGCTTTCTGCTGATATGATAAAGTCAGGTCTTTTTGGGCGATAACATTGACACTAAAACGAAGACCGCAAACCTCCTTTGATGTACTTCCACATTTTGCTTTAGTGACGTTTAACCTACATAGAGTTAGGTTTATCTCTATATAACATTCGCTTTATATATCAAGGTCCTCCCAGATCGATCTCGAGCGGGTGGAATTTGCCAAGTTACATCCGTTCAAGTGGGAAATCTTGAACCATGCTTCAAAAGCTGCATTAAGGCCGGAAGGCCGAATTTTCCTGTTTCTGTGAGGCTCATCGGTAGGTACTTAAACATGTTACATTCCCTTTTGAAATATGGTTGTCTTTGTGGTGGTTCCCCTTTCTCTATATTGCTCAGTGCTATAAATAGCTGTTTTTGTTTTTTTTGTAGTGTGGGAATATTAAGTATGATTGTGTTCGTCGGAGAAAAAGCATAAATATTGTGCCTCAAAATACTTAAATTCACACAATGTGGTTGAAATCAATGTCTGATTTATATAACGCACACTACACTTCAATTTTTAATTTTTCTCTTTTTAAAAAGATTATAAGCTGTTGTCAAATATTGGTCTCTGCTTTTACAATCTTAGCGAGTACATCTTTCTTTCCTTTCTGCTTAATTACCTACTTCCTTACTGCAGATGACGAGTGAAGGGGGACCTGGAATTTGATATGTTAATATTTTTATTTGTTGAAAAAAATTCAGATATCAATTGAAATTTGGTAGCATGGTGTAGCCTTGAAGTTTGCAAAATTTATTTTCTTTTTCTCCTAATCTTTCTGAGGCTGCTATCGGATTAAGAGATGTTACAGCTACTAATGATTACAACACCATTCGAACAAAGCTTATAATTTTCTCTGAGACTGTTTCCTATATCAGGCATCGCAAAGAAGAATCAAAATATGTTATTAGTTCCTTCGGTCTGAATTGGATTTGCTGTTTTATAGGTGCTTATTTTGATTGGTATGAGGGGACCTTTTGCGCTCTTTACAACCGTGGATGGGTTTTAAAATTTTTATTATTTGCTTCTAATCATTTTTCCATTCCTGTCCCACTCCCTTGCCATCATGTTTCTGTAACTTTTTTAATTCAATTCATTGGTTAATAATGGATTTATGACTGTGCTTTGGGGCATCAAAAGGTCTACAAAACGAATCCAAACACCATAATATTATTGTCTTCCCTGAGCTGGAAATGAACTTTCACTGTTTTGCCATTATTACCGTATATTTGATGTTTTATTTGACTGCAAATTTTCCAGCATAGGCATTTTGACTAAGCAGTTGAACTTTTTCTATCAGGGTCTTCGAATGTCTATTTCAGTGAAGACACAAACGGGATTCCCCTGTCCTACACAACAAACAACTCTTTCTAGTTTTCATTTTTTTTCTGGCGATGCTTCTGGGGAAAGACAGTGAATTCAGGCCCCCTTGGTCTCCTAATGTTTGTGATGATCCTCTCTCAGTTGATGAGAATTGTTGGTCCTAACCTACTTGTCAGGTCTTCGAGATCATCTTGTCGATCTGTTGCGTTCGTTCTCTTCAATGGAGAACCAGGCAAATCAGATTCTACTTACAGTTGCCATGCAATAGGGAACATTATGAAGAATTAATGAAAACTCTTGTAACCTCAAAGTAGATGAACCTCATCAACCTAGGTATATGTTTTTCTCCTCACTAAAAAGCTAAGTGCTCCTATATTACCAAAGAAAGTTTAAATGATGCAATACTGAGCTTTCTAATTGTCAACATGTCCATTGTATCAGGTTCTGAACCACCGAGACTGATCATACATACAAATAAATTCTATAAAGGTCGATTCTTATGTGAGACAATTGGAGGCAAGCAGCTGTGATCAATGGAAGTTTGGTGTTAACTGCACGAATGATGAAAGCGAGGGTCTGCATCAGATCAGAAACAATTATTTCTTTGGGTGACACTACAAATGCTCTATTTTTGTATTGAACTGCCTCCAAGTTTCATTGAATAAAGGCCAGCAACATTCTGATTTTTCCATCTTGCTGAAAAGTTGCCAGCAAGGTGAAGAACGTAACCAAAACCACCCACGAAGTTTTATCCACAAAACAGAGGGTACTGTACCTTCTACTACCTTCTACTTCCATGTGTTGATGAATCATGAATATTTTTCCCTCATCTTAATTAAATGCCATTGTTGTATCAACTGGTGGTGTCATCCTATTCTTTCTAATTTTTGCTAGGCCCTTGCCCAGAGGGCCCTACGGAACAGCAGTTCGGCAGAAAAGAAACAGAAACCCTCCTCCAACTGCTGCTAGCAAATAGTGCACTTGAGACTCCATTCTTTTGTTAACAAACCAGAATTTTTTGAAAAAAGGCAAATAACCATAGGAAACTCTAACTCGATTTATTCAGAAGATAATAATAAAGATTTTCTTTTTCCATGTACACACACACAACATAATCCAGTGTTGGGAGGGTGCGGTCCCTATTTTCTTTAATCCACTGTTACATACCATGTGGGAGGGTGCAGGTCTATTTCTTTATTATATATCCATGTATTCTGTGTATATAACTGTATTTGTATATAGTAAAGACGCTGCAGCAACAAGTGTTATGGGTAAACTTTCCATTGTTTGGATGATTATCTCTTGTAAAATTGTTTACTTTCAAATACACGTTTTGATTGTTAATTTTTTTAAATACCTACGGTTTTGTATACACTCTCTCTATCTTGTTGTAAAATTGTGAATGTTTATCTTTAGATTTGCTATTCATCCATTATAAATGATATAATCTATGATTCTTGTATGTCATTAAAACAATATGTTTTAAGCTTTGGGAAGGGCTGTATTGTATTTTTTATTAAAATAAATCATATGAGTGAATTAATTGGTTTTGTGTTGTATTATGCATTATGATTGCCGTAAAAGTTCATAGTTTTATCGTATTATGATTATTTGGAAGATATGAGTCCACATGGACTGGAAATGAATGACAATTAATGTGATAGATAAACTGCAAAGATAGCATGGGAAGTTTGAAATAAAAAGAGTAACAAAATGTCTACTTTGTGAGGCATTTCCATCCCACATTTCATACCTCAAATTTCCACTACCAATGATTCAATCCTTCCTGGCCAAAATGCCCAATTTCCGATCAGAAACAACCACACAACTCAATTCCCTCATCCAAGAATACCACATCTACAAACAGCCACAATCCCCATCTCTCGTATTTCACCTCCAGTAGTTTCATCCTCAGAGTCCCAAAAAACAGAACAAACAGTACAAATTCGAGGATAACTTTCCGACCATGTTCAGAATCATGGAGCATCGAGATCCCAAAACTGATCTTCAGCTGAAAACATTAGGGCCCTTTTTCAGAATCACACACACAGCGAAGAGCATAACAAACACCAAGGAGACCTTGGGAAAAGCCTGAGGGTTTGATAGGGTTTGGTTTCAAGGTAAAATTTCTACATTTATCTAATCAGACTTCATAAGAGAGACTCATGGGATGGAAAAATCAATATTTGGGATTTGATTGTTTTTATTGGACAGTCGCAATTAGGCATGGTTTATGACTCTGGTTGTAAAAAAATGCTGAATTGCTCGCCATTTATGATACTGAGCTTTACCACACCAAGGTTATTCAATCATCATTCCTCCTTCTGGGTTAATTATCATGCATTGTTTACCCCTGTTTTTTTTGGATTGCAAGTTCTCTGTTTGTTAATTGTACTCGGCTTTCATTATGTCAACAAGATGGGATGGGAGTTATTCCCCTTTTTTCACTAGCTACCCCAAGCCTTTCGTCTGTACACAATGTTCAAATATGTAACATGTCAATGTATTGCACTCTATTCACTAGACTAAAGGCTTTTTTTCTACTGCAAGCAATTCACACCTACTGAATTTTTTATACTTTCTTAATTTCGAGTAGAAGAGTGGATTCTGATTACAAATTGGACATTTCTCTTTGATTGTACCAGCTTTGAATTCTACACAAGGATTGGCTTCAAGAACGGTTTCACCAAGTTATGGTGATCACTTGGATATGTTGGTCACATTTTTAGTCTTGGGGAGGCCGTAGAAACTCGAATGGATGGCAGACAGGGAACATCTTCTTGTAAAAGGGTTGCACCAGATTTAAACCAAAGAGTGATTTTTACTTCAAGAATAACTCAGTTGTTTGGGCTACGTAACACTAAATCTAACTTTAGGTATATGTTTTTATACAGATATGGCACGGAGGTTTGGTTTTTTTTTCCTGCCGAGCTCCTTAGGGAATGACCAAAAGGGGTCAATATTTGATTTTGGAAAGAGGGTGGTGAAATAAGTAGGTCGAGTGTGGGGTGCAAAGAACACTGTGTTTTAACCATCAACTAAGTTCATCTCATCCTTTGAGTTCAGCTTTATTTAAATAATAAGTAATCTACCAACAATATAAAGCATTATTTTCACGTCATATAGGCCCGAGTCTGTTGTATCAAGTTGCTTGTCTGATTTTGTATATGACAATTAATTATAATTAGCTTTATCTCAGAGTTTTAAAAAAACATAGCCATCTAGCATACCTTAAAATGTGAAATTTATTTTACGTCCTCCCCTCTTGTAATACTGTTTAAACTTTGTCCCTGTTAAACAAACATTAATAATTTTAGGAGACGGCACGCTAAGAAAAAATTTTTTAGCCCTTATCCATCCTTTAAATAAATCAATTAGAAAAGCACCTGAAATATGTACTGTAGAAAATTAAGATTCATTGCTTATCACCATTATGGTGTCCCTGGTTAAACTTTTAAAAAAACTATTGAAAAATACAAAATGAGTGTTTGATGTTGAAGGTTTAAATGTTCAATCTGTGAAATATAGGTCTTAGTCCCTAACTCACACACCCCAAAGCTAGCTCAAGGGAAGAAGGATTGCCTAAGCCCTTATAAAGAGTTCACCCATCTCATTAAATCACGAGTGGGACTTTTTCCATTCCCTTTAACAACCGCCCACCCAATCGCCCAGTGCTTAACATCTGGTTGCGTGGGACAATTTTTAATTTTGGGATTGGGGGACCCCCCAACACCGGGTGAGACGGGCCCTGCCCTGATACCATGTGAAATTAAGGTCTTAGGCCTAACTCCCCTAACTCACCCCCAAACCGCCTCCTCCGTGAGCGCGCAACGCTGACCGTACGGATGCTGTCTCGCCCGCGTGCGGGAGGTTGGCCTAGAGCCGTATAAGATTTATCACCCCATCTCATTAAATCCACCGATGTGGGACTTTTGTCATTCTTTATAAAAAACAAAATCTAACCACTATTGTATTTGTCAAATAATTTTGGAGTTATTTGTGGACATTTGAAGCAAACAACGTGTTTGGTGAAATTTATATACAAGATTGATTTAGGAATTTTTGATGGTCCATTTCGGTGATTTTTTTAAATCAAAACAATAATATTATCCAAATTTGGCATAAATTCCGTTTCGTCCAATCAATTTGATTTTCGTCTAGATTTATGACAAAGAATTTGGCGATTAGTCAATTAATCTGGGAATTTATCGCTTCTGAGGCCAAAGAAGTTGGTCCATCGTTAAAATTTTAGCGACCTCATGAGGCCATAATGTTATTTTTGCAAATGTTTTTCTTAAAGAGGTTAAACTTTAAATCGTGACATTGAAATAGCCTTTTCGCCAGCCTTAAGGCCCACTAATTTGGGCCCCTACTGTAATCCTCGACGCCCGAATATCTGGTTTACATAGCTTTCCATTGTAGGCTGTCATCACCATTTAATGAGTCCCATCTAGCCAAAAAATGTAAAATAGCACACGTTTAATCTCTTCTCCTTCTCCGATTTACCCCTAATGTCGTCTCGTCTCGAATGTCGTCTCGTCCGAGAAGGGTCGCATTCCGACTCGAACGTCATTCTCACCCGTTTTCCCGGTTTCGATCAAGAACCCAGTATCGATTATATTTTCTTGACATAATGGGGAATTTTTTAATAGCTTTCGAATGATTTAAGGGTTCGAATAAAATTCATTAATTATAAGAGCTGAAGAAAAGGAACAGTTGGCGGGACTTTTGTAATCTTGAACTGTTAGGATTGTTCTCGGGTCTTGAAGTTTTTTCTGTTTTTTTTTTCTTTTCCTGTAATCGGCGTTAAAATAAAATTAGTTTTACGTGCAATTGGGGTTTCTATAGGGACCTACTGAAATTTATACGAGTACTGCTGAGAGAGGAAAAATAAGGGGTGAGAATGATATATAACCCCATTTGGTCTTCGAATTTTATTTAAGCTTTTTCGGACATAAATGAAAGGGTTGGTTATCAATTAAAAAGTACTGGAGTAGATACGAAACCATTTTTGTTTTGAAGTTCAAGAGTTGTCCTGTCTTCACTGCTTCACAACTGGAAACAGTAAATTGTTGTGCCTTGTGAATTGGAATTCTGTTTATTGCAGACCTTTGCTTCATTTTGGAATAACTCCAATTTTGTAAATGATGTGGATTTTGCGTAATACAAATGTGTGCTAATATTCTGTATCATGTTGTTCTTTCTAGTCCAGAGATCAAGAGACAAGTACAAGACACTGAGAGGCGGAGGCCACCTACCACACACAATTTAGATGTGAAAAACAATTAAACGGGGATTTAAAACAGCCATCGCATCTGAAGATGATGTGGTGCCTCTTTTGATGCTACTTGATGCTTTCCCGTCAGTGCAAGATTCGAAGTCAGAAAGAACTCCAAGTAAACCATCTGAGATGGTGACAGTTAAAGATGATGGGATCAAAGAGCTTCTGATCTCAATGAAGGATCCCTCAATGCCGGATCTCGCCATTCTTCATCACAAACACTCTACTCTAACCAACAAAGGGAGGGGGGGGACTACAATCTAATCAGTAATACACCTTGTTCTATCACCTCTTGTTTCATGGTTTTCCTCCGTTGTTTCGTATACTAAAACTTCATTTTCTTCTTGCGGTCAATTTGTGGTTAGAATTATAATGCCTTTGACACTGGTTTGTTAAAATTTTGGTGACCTGGCCTTTGGGGGAGTTTGTTTCTTTCTTCTACTTTATTGAAGCCATAAATGCGAATATACTTGATGATTAGTTTCCTATTATTCATTTCCATTTGAAAATTAGGATAACATTAACTGTTTAGGTAGTTAGTGGGGAAGGGAGAGACTGGAAGTCAACGTATCAAGAGAAACACAAATGAAACCAAAATTTTTTTAATTTGCAATACATTTTAGGTTCTAATTGTCAGAAAATGAAATACATAAATTTCATTTTTTTGACTTTCAGTAGACGAGACAGATTTTCCACGGACAAGTGCATTGATTTAGTTAATCTACTTTTTTTTTCTATATTGTGGCTGATGTGGTGGGGATTTCTTGTTCATCAGCCCGTTGACTTCCAAGTATGATCCATGTATATAAAAACCATTAGACTGCCCTGTGATATCTTATCGACAGCAAACATGATCGTGGAGAAGTGCTGGGCAGTTGATAGAACTGTCAGGCACTAAGGCAGCAACATGGTGAGTTTCCACAATATTATTCTTGCAATTTTGATGAGAACCTGCCTTTTCTTTCCTGAGTACAAAAAAGCAAAGATCAGACCATTGTGTGACGTCTAAACTTGAACGTTACCTGTGGACATAACTTTCTGTAATGAGAGAACCCTCCTTTTCTTTGCTTGGTTGCCTAGCCCAACTTGTTATTAGTACATTATTCTAGCTTTTTTTTTCCCTTGCTAATTGCTTGTTATGGCCAATTTTTTGACCCGGACCAGCATGGTAACATTTAATTCCTCAAGTAAGAGGACTCAACCCCCAGTCTCCAATGTTTTCGCATCAACTTCATTGGTCGTTAGACTACACTTTCGGTGCAAGTAATGTTAGATCCTTATTTTCTACTCATGTTAAACATATGAAAATCTCTTAGTTTTTGGAAGTAGAAAATCTTGAGAGCAAAGTTCAGCTCACATATCTAGAGAAGAAAACATTCAATTTTTTTCCCTACCTGCCTATAAATGACCTGTGGATTTAGTGTTCAAGATTTAGTTTACAAACTCTGTTTTCTCCCTGAAAGCAGAGGTGTCGGAAAGGATCGAAAGAGGACATTGAACAAAGCCACAACAAATGATAATCAGATGATGACGAGAAGACCAAGTTTCAAGGCAGGCAAAAAATTATGTTGGGCGCCATACAGGTACTTTGAAGTAAAGAAGAATCCTAAACCAACCTGTGAAGAAAGGTCATTTGGGAGGACAAGATTTCCAGTTTTAACGAAAAGTTGAGAAAGCTGTGACGGAGCTTGTTTAAGCCTAAATCCTTCTCACCCGAAGTAGATGGCGGAAGAAAGATGAAATAACTGACCACATCAACGCCATCCTGGTAGATATGAGAGACCATTTACTGGTGGAGAGGTATGCAAACCGGGGCCAACATGGAGGGGCAAATTCCATCAATAGACAGTAACACACAGCTCAATATGATCACAGGGGGAGAGACAGATTCCAGTTTCGAGGCAAGGACCTAATCCCAAGTAAGGTGGTTGAAAAATTGGAAACAAAACACGATCTTCTGATGAGGGCAAACAGAAGAATCCAACTCCGAAAAAAAAAGAATGAAGAAGTCAAAAGCACAAATCGAAGGCCTATTGTCTTCATAGGTCCGTGCAAGTTAAGTGAAGTGGGTGGTTCCTGTTTCTTTGTTTTGTCGAAAAAGGTAGGGGGGTCCATTACGGATGTTCAGTTATTGCTGTACAATCCTCTTAATTTTTGATTTTAGGCAATGCTATTTTTGGTATCTTTTTGTTGGATTTGTGTTGGGGGGTACCCCTGGCATGTTATTTTTAGTTTGTGGACTTGCAGAAAGCTTCTTCTCAAAAATGCTGGGTTGTGGTTATTGTGTGCCTGTGAACATTTATAGTGTAGTACTAAGTATGGGCACCAAGGTTTAAATAACTTCAGCTGGACTCGTCCCTCATTTTCGGATTCTTCTGAATTATGAATTCATCTTGTCCGCCCGCAAAATTGCATGCAACATCATCATCTTTATACTTTAACTTTTTTTTTTCCGTTCATGGTCCTAATGACATGGGGAAATGTTTTTCACATCTCTTTGGGGTCTCATTATATTCTCCAATGGGAATTGTCCATGTAATTCTCCAGCATGATTTCTGTGTGAACTATGACTTTCAGTGGGGTTATTATATGACATTAGGAACAAGAATTTTTTTTTTCCTCCAGAACTTAAACTGAAAAATTATATGCTTGTGAGTTGTGGTGATTTTAAGAAATTGCATACATCTCAAATCATATGGTGCAGAAGACCGCATCAGTAAGCCTAGCTATGATGTCGCTCTAATTTCATTATTGGTGGCACCACTACTTTCTGAACCACTGTCTTCCTTGATCAATTTCTTGGTACATCGTCCATGCCTCTGCAGTGCGATTTCTCATTTTTCAAAAAATTACATTCCTAATTTGAGTAAAAGGAAAAAAATATATATATTAGAAAGCTTCTCGTCAATATTCTCCCTTGAGAGCTTGTGAGCATCATTCACTCTCATTAAGCCTTTCACCCTCCTTCCACAATACCCTCTGAAAGTGAATCCAACTTAGTCAATAGTTCACCACACCCACAATTGGCAGACCACTTACAGCAACTTGATGGCCAGACCTGAAATGCAATATAGATCCTGTAGATAGAGCTGCTAATCGTCCCTCTTTCTTTTTAAACATAGAATTCTGCAAAAAAAGTTTGGGGTCACCGTTACATTCGTCGCATCAATATTGTACATGTGGTTTCCCTATAGTGTGCTTCTTAAATAATCTGATCAAGATAACAAGAGGAATAGACTTCTTTTATAGCTGAATTTGGTTTCAAACTTTCTGCAATGTACTTAAAGCCTGATCACTTGGGGGGCCTTGAATTGAAAATTAGATCTAATTTAAGAACCTAGAAACATACCTATAACTCTACTGCTACGAATATCCTTCGATGTTCTGTTAAGAGGAGCGCAATTGCTGATAGAGGCGTTTATCTTTAAGATTAACCACCAATTTGACCGCAGGCACACTATATCTTGGGCCCATCTCCTTGCGAACAGTTGTGAATATCATAGATATCCCATCCCTTATAATTTTGAAACACTGGCGACTTTCTTCTGATTGTACTTGGTAATGAATTGACTTAATGATTCCAATTGTATTAAAAGTTATGAGATTCACAACCTGTGAAAGAAAAACAATCTTTTGATGTAAATGCAAAACATACTTTGAAAAATTCTCTGGTGGAAATATTAAATGCAACTGTTTAGATATAGGTCGAAGAACCCCCACTGTCTGATGGCTGATCGACATAAGCTCTCTCCCTCGTCTTGTCTTTCTCTTCCTCCCCGTTTTTATCTTTTCCATTTTTCCTCCATTAAATGTATTTTAGTTTGGAAACATCCCGGGATGCAACCTAAAAATGTGTTTAAGAAGAAATTACCTAACCCTCGCACATGTACTCAACACACTCACACACAAACTCACACAGCCCACATTTTAAGGTGGGATATACATGAACTGCTTAAAACCTACCACCACTTGTGAAATGCTTCTAGCATTCCCAACTGATGGGCGTGTTTGCTGGCTCCTCATCATTTACCCATCAAGCATAATATAATTCGTAAGATCTTTTGCTGGCTACAAACAAGGGAAAAATAAGATCCTTTCCCACTTATAAAAACAAATTGGTCATCATTGGACATTAAGAGATTTATGGTGCCCTCTGATGTATGTGCCATATCAACTATTAATTCCACTCTTTTCCCTTGTGTAGAAAGGGGAAAAGGGGTAAGAGTACCGAGTCCTGAAACAACAAGGAAGAGCGGGGGAGAATGGGTGCTAAATAACGTAAAGGGTAAGCAAGGACAAAATGGGGACGAAGAATGAAGGGAAAAGGAGGCGAGTAGGTAGAACACGTGGAAAGACAGGGAAGTAAATAGAACGCCGGAGAACACTGGAAAGAAGCATAAGGAAGAGAAGTGACTGAAGAACGGGGGGGATAGAAGAAAGAAAAGAATACTAGGGGTTAGATAAAGTCGTGGAGGCACGGACAGTTGAAGTGACGGGGGTGAGGGGGAATGAGAAAGAAGAGGCAGTACAAGAGTAGGGTGATATTGGGAAAGATGCAGGGTGATGAAGTGAGTGAGATTGGAGGGGTAACGGAAAAGGGAGGAAGACAGAAGGGGGGTTGTAAAGAAGGAAGGATAAGCGAGCGGGTGAAGGAGGAGTGGCAAGAAGGGCTTATTTCATCATGGCCATTAAGATATTTATATGTGCCTCAACTTATTCCCACTCTTGTTCCATCTTATAACTGTTCAAATGTATATATCATTCTATTTATACTTTATTTATTGAACTTTCAAAATTTTTTCATAACTCGATATAATTATTGAGGGAGCCCCATTTTTTTTGGAGACATGGCTTTACAATTAAGCTGCCAAATTTAAATTTCAATGAACTTTGTCATTACATTACAAACCAATCTGAATAAAGTTTGAAGTCCAAATTTACTCTAATATAAAATAAATGGCAAACAATTAAGCAAGCTTATTGAAAATTTGAATTGAATACATAGGGGTTAAAATACCCTATCTGATGACCTTAAATTAAAACTTAAAAAATAATAAACTTTAAACCGTGATTTCGAACTTAAAAACCTGAATTGCGCCATCTAAATGTGAGTTTCAAAACTATGATAGTTGCAGCTACGACCAACTTATTATTAATACCAAGTTATATCTTAATCTCCATGCAAATTCAAATGGCACAATTTAAAATGGAAAAAGACAGTGAATGCTGTAATAAGTCTAACATCACAGGGCAATTTCAAACACCTTTTCTTTTGAATTTCTTGCATGTGCCTTATGAGTTTTTTTCCAAAGAAAAAGCTCTGCTTCAGGCATTATCTGACAACGGATATCTTGCACCGGTGCATGCAAGAGACTGCCCAGTTCCAAATTCGGGATTTCATTGTGGAGCTTGTTAATGGCATGAAATTATCCACCTCAACACTTTTTAACAACCGGTTATTTTAACTGTTTCATTATGATCTAATCATAAGAGCATGCAATGAAAGAGCTAATTATGAGAAAGTGACCCTGAATAGAAAAAATTTATTACATAAAAAAAACCACAAGTACATAAAAATAGGTGCAATCAGAGTCAGTTGAAACCATATAGCATATTGTGATATGACAGAAATAGACATCAATAGGTCGCTCATATACCGTTGAGACTGTACTTTTTTCTAGGCGAGAATTCTGAAATGGGAGATGCTGTCATCACTCGTATGGCATCCACCAGGGAAGAGTAAGTTTGTTCAACGGTTCTTCTTTTCTTCTCCCATTCCTGTGCATCAGTTGGATGATCATGCCAACAAACTTAAACTCCAGACTGAAGCGGATGGAAACAAACCAAAAGAAAAGAAAAAAATACTTTAAAAAATTAATTAATAAAGTAGAATAAAGAATGTGCATCCAAAAAGTCTTAATTACACTGATAGATGAATTCAAATCAGAAAAGCCGTCGACACAAGGAACTTGGAAGAACATAGCTATAATCCTCAGTTTCCTGCTTGAAGGTTTTGAATACTTCACACTCTCTTTCTCTTTCTCTCCAACAGATTCTCCCAAACTTCATTAGTGAATTTGCAACTTTGATGTATTATATACCAGCTTACACCATTCCACCAAGAAACTTTACCTCTTCCTTTTTCGTCCATCCAATAAATCCTAACCTACTTTCAGGAGAAAGCTTTTCACCTCTGTCAATCCACATATTGATCAATACTACTACTTTTGCTGGTACAAATTTAATGCGAGATTTTTTCAACTGCACTAGTCACATTTCAATAATTAGTTTATTCACTTTTCTTAGTCCATAGAATAATCTACACAAGCATTAAATCTTAAACTTGCTGTAGCAAAAAGTTGATCAATTTTTATCGAGATGGAGGAAGAAACTTGTACTTCAGTAATTTGGGAAATTACACAGACAAGTTTAAGAACCTTGACAAACTGTAACAAGTTTGAGAGCTTTTTTGGAGCTCATAAGTCAACTGATTAAAAAGTTAACAATGAAAGGCCTAAAGAACATAGAACCAGGTGCCTTCAAAATCCAGATCCACCACTAACTGACCTAAAATAACCATGGAAAAAGTAAATTGTACAAAGGAACACGATACATGAAAACAATATTACGGAATGGTGATGAACGAGAGGCAATGCAACCAACTGTTTCAACGATCTCTCCGAAGACAGTTATTTTTGAACCCCATGGTTCCGGTAGCAACAAAAGTGTACAGCCCATTTTGCATCCCAACCTTTTAGAAAAGAGCGTCTGGTCAACATAAAACGTCTTTCAGATCAGAACATCAAATAATTAGGCATTCCATAGGTGATAATTGGAAGGATTCGCAGGGTATGTTGTTGCTGTGGCCGAAAGGATAAAACAGTTTGCAGGCTTGTTAGACAAGCACCTCATCCATTACTAGATATAAGTTAATAAAATGACATACCTGAGATGATACACACAAGGTTGATCTTGTCCTCCCGGACGAGGCTTTCCTTTACTTTTCCCAAGCTGGAAGTCAATCTCATGATCACAGACTCCACAAATGCTCCATCGAGTATTAAAATCGTCAATGAGATATGCTTTTAAACCAACAAGTTCAGGTAGAGATATTATAGAGCACCCACCGTTTTTTTCTTACTATGTACATCAGAAACATTTAAAAAGCAAATAAAAAGGGTCCACGACGACAACCTCAACTCCTATTATAGAAAAATACCACAAATTCCAAAATTTTGGGAAACAGATCAAAATCTAAAACACAAGCACAGCCGCCACTCTCCGTTACTTAGCAATTTGTGACGGATTGTGGTAGAAATTAACCTGAAGCTTGATGAAGGGAGCTTGGTGTAACCCCCCGTCGTTTGACTCGAAGACAGAGTGACAACGAAGTTGAACTTTGAACTTGCACGAAGCAAAGTGTAAAGGCCGACGGGCAAAGATGGGAATATCTTCCCAATTGCAATCTGGATTCCTGTATAACATACCTTATAAAAATGCATCTGGGGGAGCAGGTAAATACACACAGAGGAGGGGGGGGGACTCCGTGGACACCACACTCACAGGAACAAAAAAACTTTTTACACACAATGCTCACACACAGAAAATGGACAACGGAACAAGAGTTGAAACTAACCTTCCAAATAAAAAAGGGATGAACCGATTGTTGATTCCGGCTTTGTCAAATTTCCTTTCTGTCCCGCCACTAATCACTGAAGAAATCAATACTGATTTCAACCCATTAAACCTTCACTTCACTTTTTCTTTGCCCTAACTGGAGCAACGACGCCGATGTTTCTAAACGGCGACGTTTTGCAATCGGCAAAACACTATTATGTTGCAAAATTGATTTGGAAAGGTCCAAAATTTTCTTGTTTATTGCAAATTTATACCCTTGCAAGCAAAGATCATTTAATTTAAAAAATTTGAATCAGAAAAGAGAGAACTTAAAATTTAAACATAAATGTATATACTTATAAGAAGACAATTAATTACCAGAGAAATAGTAAATTTTTGTTTGGAGTAAAGTAGAGAAAATGGTGTAAAATTTTAACGAAGTTTTTTTTTTTTGAACACTCAACCAAGAAAGAGCAACACTTGGATATGTGAATTTTGTTTAGCTACGTACATTCAAGTTAATACAAGTTTTAAAAATACTACTCTTAGTTTAGCAGTAAATTGATCAAAATGAACATCTTTTGTATACCATAAGTACAATTCAACCAAACTGACTATATATAGATTTCCTTACTAGATCTGACATAAGGTCATTTCAACTATATTCACCTCATCTTTCTGTTGCTTTGTCCGATTGTTTTCAGTTAACGGGATCAAAATGCTACAGTTACTTGGTTTGACTCGAGCATGATTATGAATTGAGACTTCGAGAGAATGTAAAGGCGATTATTAAAAAAAAAAATGCAAAGTCATATCGTAATGTGTTTATTGCATAAACTCATGTATTTTTTTTTTCTCTCAGTTTCCAAAAACACGTTTTGTAATTATTATATTTTACTACTCTCCCCCTCTGTTTCAACACGTTAAGGAGTATACGTTTTTACTTACTGACCTACTTTTCCAATCCTCAATACGCGTAACGATTACTAACTACTACTTACTCTCCTCAAATATACACCTTCAACTTATTAAAACAAGGGAAGTCTCCAATTTTAATATTCTCCTTTAATTTTCAGACTAATAGGCTTATTATTTACGCTAAATCAGTTTAAAAGTTTGGCTCATTATTTATATAAATGCCTTAACCGTTAAAATAACAAGGCTCATTTATCATGCCCTAACGTTTTACGATGGTTGTGCAAAATCATTTTTGACAGTGAAAATATGTATAGTGTTTGCTGACGGAAATTAAAAGGACGAAATGACTTGCCGCAAGATACCGTCATGTTGGACACAATAGAAAGACATTTCAAATTAATCCTGTTGCAAAAACAATGATTTCGTAATGTTAAATTTGTTATTATGTTGTTTTTGAATGTTACAACACATTTGTTTTATTGAGTGGCAAGTGAAGTGACATATCACTGACAATTATATTGTATTCATATAATATTTCATACAGTTTTCATTCAATTTTTCATATATCCATCATTTGTTATGTTAAACCTATGTCAAAGTACAATATTAACTTCATAATTTATAGGTACAATTTTTATACATAAATAAATACATTGAACTATACTCCATTAACTATAATCTTTCAGGTATGTTATTCATACTCTTTTTCATAAATATTCATACAATGTTCATAATCATCATTTATTTTTCTGGTTGCATATGTCAAAAGTTCAATATGTCATTCATCTTCCATCATACAATGTGTATACATTAAATAAAAAATAACTGTCCTCATTCATAAAGTGTTCTAATAGGTTATTCATACAATATTCAAGCTACATGTCTTATATATGATATCATTGTTTCTGTACATATATCAAAATCAATCTGACATTCACATAAGATCATACAATGTTTATGAATACAATTAAAAAATACTTGAATTACTGTACATCATAACTATTTATGACCCATGCATTGTTTAAGTTAGTTCATAGGTAAATTTGGCAAATCTATTTCAAACAAATTCATACTAACTAATTGTAACATGGATAATTTATAAGATCCTTCAAAAGATCTCCCACCATATAAAGACCATTAGGATACTTTCCCTTTGAGATATATAGAACTCACATCATCCTTACAAAAGTATCATCGTCCATCGTCATCACATATTTGGCAGGTAGGTTTTACGCTGCAATTTAATTACATCACACATGCTTTAGTTAGGCAACTAATCTAAAATCCAACTGTTCAAATGGCATGTAAAATGGAGTCAAAATAATATTTTTCCATTGATAGTTTCATCTTGGGGGGTCAGATGAGAAATTCAATTATAGAGAGAGTGCCTATAGCACTAGAGTGGCAAAACAAAATTTTGAACTATTAAAAAAATTTATACACAAATGATACATGTTTCCAATACACATTTTCAGTCACTAACAAAAAATAAACTTCAAGACTTCATGTATGGTTATACAGAACATGTTGTTTCTTCAAAAAAATTTACAAACTGTATTCAGAATAATACAATTAACAAAAAATTTAACAATGTTTTGAAATATAAAAACGCCAATCTAAATAAAATCAAACATGCATAATTGCATAAAAGAAACAAATCAAACTAAAAACTAAACCCGAGAGAATTCACTTTTTCATCACCATGATTTTATTAAAATTGACACTAAGTTTATCCCTCAGAACTGAAATATGCAGCTATGAAAAATAATCTTGAATTCTTGAGGGAAAAATATGAATTATATGTTGAAAGAATTTCAAAATAATGGAAATTTTGGAATGAAGATATTAAGAATGCTATACATTTATCCTACTAGCTTTAATTTACCCTCAATAAAAATTAAACTCTTCAATTCTCAGGCATGCAACATTCAATATGTGTCTTCAAAAGCAACTTAATAAATAGTTGTCAGAATTCTTAATCATTAATCAGAAGGGAGCGGTTGAGTGTCTTGGGAGGAAAATAAAGATAAATGTTGAGAATGGTTGGGGGGGGGGGAGGGGGGGTGGGGTGGGGGGGGGGGGGGGGGGGGGGGGTGTGTGGGGGGGGGGGTACTGATTAGGGGGGGTTTTATTAATTAACCATATATATGAAATTATTAAAATCAAATGCCCTAATTTTTTAGATTTGATGTTATTTACAAGGTAAAATATCTAATATGACGTTTACTTATATTTTCATAATACGAATTTATTATTTAAATAAAAACATTAAAAGAATTGATTAATCAGTTTAAAGGTTTTGTTGATCAAAGGTAAGTGAATAAATAAAACTAATATGCAAAACTAATATAATTAGTTAAATAATACAATACTTTTTTTATTTAATATCTTATATTAGTTTAAATCTGTTCTCCCCTTGCTCACCTCTGGCTCATCCCTCGTTATCTTTTTCCCTCTTCTCCTTTTTCCCCCTTCCTCTCTTCATTCCTATGCCCTGTGGCTCTCCCCCTCCTCCTCTGCTCTCCCGTTTCCATTATTTTTTTCTGTTTTTTTTTCTTTTCCCCTCTACTCTTTTTTTCCTTCCTCTTTTTCTTCCTTGCTGTGCATCTCCAAGCAGCTGCTCCTCCTCATCATTCTCCAGTCCTCTTACTTTTCCCGCATCTGCTCCCCCCCTTGCACTCTTTCTCCTCTTCCTGTGTGTGGGATGTTAATTTTTCAAAAACGAACGCAAATGTGTCTTGAATTAAGCACAAGCTAATGGCAATGGTTGAGATATACAGGTCGACTAGTTTGTTAAGAGTATTATAGAACAAAAATAAATGATTAAGAATAAGACTCCGATTAAATAGAGGCTAAAACACGCATTTAATGTAGTAAAAATTTACATATAAAAACCAAGCACATCCAAACATTGTTTGTGTACTATTGTTTGTTTTAGGGTACAGATAACCATTATACATTGTACTTGGACGTGGATAAGTTGTCTTCAATTTAGCTTGCTTTATGATATACAACCTATGTTTTATTGGTATAACTTCAAATTTTCGCATCGACATTTTCCAAAAAATATGCTCGGACTTGACTTTTAATGTTAATAAAGAATTTTGTTTCAGCTCTGTTTACTTTCCACTTGCAAACAGGTTGGGAAGATGCCTCTTGATTTTAGATTCCTCCAATTGAAGTGGGAAGAAATCGCTATCACAGTAAGGCTCTGCACAATGTCACTGACTCTAATACCATTTGGTAACCGCAATTGCATGGTTGAGTTGAGAACCATATTATTACAGTTTATGAAGAAAGAGTGGTGTCATTTTTTGCCTCTTCTTGGTTGTGTCAGCAGGCCCGGAATGGAGGGGACAAAATCTAAAGCTCGCGATATGTGAAAAAAAACTCTACGATACGGAACTGGTGTTTGGTTTGTTTTAGTTTTTTTTTTGCACCCAAAAGATTAGTACTAGACTGAACTTTGAAAACAATGTAGCTTCTCAATTCTCAAAAAAGAAAAAGAAAGAGGTTTTCTCAAATACAGCAGCAGCCCCTGGAAGGACACAATAACACCGCTATGGTGCAGTTATTCTATTGATAAAGAAGCGACACACAACTGCAATCTAACAGAACTACCATTAAAAACAGTTAAGGTACGGGATTGAATTTCGTTCGTTCCATCCACAACCATTGGTGTAGTGTTTCAGCAACTCCGCCAATATTATTCTTCCTCCAATGCTTGTATTGTCTCTGAAGAAAGACCTCTTTCAAACTCATGCTCCCTTCTTCTAGCCCAGGTGCCACTGTTATTTTCCCCCTCTAACAGGTTCCCTCCCCCCCCACTTCTACATGTGGCACATGTCTTTTCCGCCAAAACCAAATCCATACTTGTAAAAATTGAATTGCGGAAGCCGTTCAATCTAACGTAATTGCTTGGCAAAAAATCCCCCCAAATTTGGTACCTCAGGTTCGTTCATTAATCCAATCTCGTATATGCCACTTCAACCTTTTCAATGACATGGGTAGCAATCGTGCTTATTAATTTGTAAGGCAAGCCCCCCAATCCGTGCTTGAGGCAGCTCTCCCGTCTTGATAGTTGTGTGGTGCAGGGTAAAGTGCATTCCCAAAAACCCTTCAGTAATGGAGGATTCAGTCTTTTTCCTCATTTCAAGATACCTCAACAGTAGTTTCTTCGCCGTGATCAAGACGACGCCAGCGTATCACCGCTGCGCAAAGGTGAGCCAATACTGCTTAAGAGAAGGAATCTTTGTGGTTTCTTTGATGATGGCGTTGGCTTTTTAGCTGGACAACATTTTCTTCTGCTAAAGTGAAAACCTATTTTCTCGCGAGCGCTGGTGGAGTGAACTTAAGGTCACCTGCGTTGATTCTTTCAGTTGGTCTATAAATGGCCGATCGGGGGTGGGGAACTAGAAAAATGGTCAATTTTGAAAGGAAATTTGCGTTTTAATAAGGAATTTTTGAGATGCATTACAACCACACATATCTCAGCCAAGAATTGTAAAAATGCCATAGGATGATCCATCAACCAATGCGGTTATTGGCTGCGCAGCCAATGAAACGCATTCCCTACGGCTCTGTTTTACTTGCACAGCTAAATGGTTGGGAGGTAGCCTTTTCCCTGGTTTTTTTGGACTCCACTTGGGGAAGAATCGTGTACCAAATGTTGATTCCATATGTCGCAACTGTACACCAATCAGCTATCCATGGTTGAATTGCACACCGACATTGTTACAGTTGACGAAGAAACAAGGTGGTTCCACTCTTCTCTTATGGGCTGCCTCAAGGCGGCGCATAATGAGGGAAGAAATCTAAAGTTCGAGATAGTGATCCTCTAAGATGATCAAATTAATGAAGTAGTATTTGTTTGAGTTTATAAATCTCTTACTTGTGTCAAATGTAAGGCGTGATAGAAGAGGAGTCCATTTTTTGAAAGTATTCAATTTGAAGCGCATAAATGTCGCATGTTGGTCACTCAATATTTTAACAATTAATCTGGATGGTGCTGCTCCTACCTAAGCTTTAACTGTGCATGTTTACATGATGGATCCTTTGGAGCGCCAAACCCTTGATCTTCAAATTTTTAGTGAGGAAGAAGGTACTTCTAAATCTTTTCATGGTTCCCATAAATCTTATGAATCTTGTATTAGCACCTTTCATATATTTGTCCATTATATTAAAAATAAAAAATATTAATAATATTTGTTTTAAATTCATAAATAATTTTACAGTTAATTCCTAATTATTTTTATCAATTAATTATTATATTTTTCAAAATATTATATTTTATATATTTAAAAGATTTAATATAATAACATTATCCTTCTTTTATATTTTTTAATAAATGTCAAAGTTGTTGTTCCGTATTACATGAAAATAATCAGTCACCTTGGATCTACAATATGTTGGTTGTATTTAATTTCTTATTACCTTGAGAAATATTAATTGTTGACTTATTTGATTGGATATTAGTAATTACAATAATGGTATTTATTTTTTAAATGCAATAATCAATAATGTGCCCATAGTTTAAATCGTAAGCTTGTTAAAATGATAAAAAGTTTCATATTAGTAGTTAATGCGATAGGTGGACTCCTTGATAAGGCTTGGACCAATCCTACTATCTTTTGAGTCTCGTTTTTGGGGTGTGAGTTAGCCTAAGACCTAATTTTTCACATCGCCCAAATTAATAATAATTTGATCCAGTCAACTATCAGTTTAAAAATCTAAATCGGTAATAATTTAACCGTCAATTGATTGAGTGTATAAAAATATTACTCCTTAATCTTTTGTTGTTACAATCTTTGTATTATTTAATATTCATGTTTATAATGCTTTGTTTGGGTTTGTATATTACCATAGTATATATTTACACACATATTTATTTAACGAAATACCAATCCTCAATATTATGTGAACAGATGTAAAAGCAATTTTGAGGTGGTAATTGTGTCCTAAAATATAATCACTAGTCCATAGAAATTCATGAAACTAATATAACAAACTGTCTCCAATTATAATAGCGGGTATAACGATGCAAGTAGCTTCCTTCATTCCTCTATTAATTAATTATGTTTATTTTTCCTTTTTTTTTGCTCACTCGCTTTATACTTGTTCATTTGACAAATCGAAAAAGAATAAAAAGAAATTTACTCATTGTATCCTCAAATTATTAGTTTACTTTGAAAATGTAAATATTCGTGAAAATCCTTAAAGTTTTACGTCCATCTCACATTCATAAGTATGAGAGGTAAAATAAACTCTCTAATTAATTAGTTTTTGAAAAAGCATAAAAATTTTGAAAATCTTAAATTTTTTATTCACCCACTTCATTCTACATGCACTTAGACATATGTATAAATAAATCAAATTCACTAAATTATTATTAAAATAAATCTGAATAACATGTTACCTCATTGACATGCACTTGCATATTATAAATAAAATCAAATTCCACTAAATTTATCTTAAAATACATCTGAAAATGACATGTAATGGCCTAACAGAGCTCTGACGTCATCTATTTGAGGTCTCCCATTGTAGCTCTGATTGGAACCAAAGTTGGTTCCAAAGCTTTTCAGTTAAAACTCATAATTTTATCTACTAAATTTTAATTAGAAATCATCATCATCTCCGAACATAAACTTATCAATATACTCAAATTGATACAAAATAAAGTTTGAGTAACATTTTGGATATTAATACTATTTTAAGATTATTAATTAGTTGGTGTAATATTTCAATGATTGGGCGTATCAAGAAAATGGATCTTAATGTTACTAATAACGTTGGTTAATATTATATCCTTAAAATAATGTGTTTTGGTTCACCTGTCCTATATATAGATAACATATTCATGCATATATATAAACTTTTAATTTATTCCATTTACAATTTATTTTTTCTTACTTACAATGTGGGATCGGTGGTGGCTATTTTAAAATTCAAATTATACTATTGAAGTCAACCCTAAAACTCTTACACAACCGATTCACGTTTTCCTTTTAAATTTTGATCCTCATCATAATCTAATGATTTTGATTTTCAAATTTTATGTTTGGTGGTAAGTTGACAGTAAAATTGGGTCAATGGGTACTGTGGCATTGCAAGGATTTTTATAAACTATAAAAACATTCATCTTTCTCTTATAACATTAATCAACCATGTTTATTATAAACTTTTACATGATAAAATAAATTATTTTTTACTTCGCAAATAAAATTAAACATATCTTAAACATCCCCCACTAATCCCTACTTGTACTTTTTGTACCCGGGGAATAATTCTTTTTGGAATAAACGCCGCCAAAATATAAACAAATCACAGAAGACTTAAACGTGATAGATAATGAAAGCGGAAAAGAAAGAAGAAAATCTGTTAAAAGATTGCCCTACTGTGATTATGTGGTAACTAGTACTTGGCGTTTTGCGTTTTGTCCCCTTATTGATATTAAAAGTTTAATTTTATGTTAAGTTCGAATTTAAGGAAAGTCCCTTCATAGTAAGTTTAACATAAGAATATAAACTCTGCCACGAAATATGCAATGAAAATCGTTGTGTTAGATGCTGGGAGGTTTATATTTAATCTTCATGAAAAATGAACTTTTTAATTATATCAGAAATCAAGATATGTAATTACTAAACATAAGTTTTTAATAATTAAAAAAGAATTGTCTTAAAAAGAAGATATGTATAAAGAAAAATCTTACAAAATGGTGGGCGGTATATCAATCAAATTTATAGAAAAAATTACAATTTCAAATGAAAAAAAGAAGTAAACAAAGACAATGACATCATAATAAAAGAAATCACATTAAAATTATAGACAAAAATAATTTTCATACTAATTGATTTACATTTTTTTAGAGTCGATTTACTATAGACAAAACCTATCATATGTATAAAAAAACTATTCATATAATAATAATAAAAAACAGATAACCTATTAAGAGAAAACTCTTAAATGTTTTAAAAACAAAGATACTTTATTTCTTGAATTATTCGAATATATATATATATATATATGATATATATATATATATATATATATATATATAGCTCTCTCTCTCTCCTCGCTCCTCTCTCCTCTCTCTCTCTCCCTCTCCCCAGTTCCCTCTGCCTTCTCCCCCCCTACTTCTTCTCATGATCTCCCTATCGTCCATTTTTTTTTCCTCTCACTTCTTTTTTCTTTCTTTTTTCCTTTTTTCCCTCTTTTGTCGTCCCTCTACTGTCCCCCTCCCGTCCCATGCTTTTTTTCCCCCCCCTATTGCGCTTCCCTCTCCCCCGCCCCCCGGCCCCTCTGTATGTTTTCCCCCGCTCCTTGCTTAATTCCCCCCCCTCCGCCGCCCTCTTCTTCTTTCTCTGGCTTTTCCTGTTTACCCCCTCCCCTCCTTCCTCCTCCCCCCCCCGTGTGCTATCGCTTTCTTATCTCTCTCCTCCCGATAGAGAAAGGATGAATATAAAAATACAGTAATCAATTATGAACTTATATTTAAAACTCAAAACGATGGAGAAGGAAAATAAAAATTCACTACAACAACTTCCTATTGGAGTATATCAATCTTATAACTATCATATTACATATTTCCCGCCAAAAAAGATGAATTATGCATGACATTTTAAAGAATACGAATAAATAAAATAGTAAGAATTCTATAATTTACAACCTGGTAATGAAAATTTTTACAACTGAATGTAGACTAACATACTGTAGAATGCAAGCAAGATGATTGTACAAATTTTAATAAAAGAAGGAAGTAAATATGTGGTGGTGAGTTGCTGATAGACTTTTAATTATCCTTACTTTCTTACAAATTAAAAATTGAAAGGTAATTAGACTCTTCATTACCCACATTTAATTCGTCCATGAATATATGATGTTTAGATCTTGTTTGATGCATTAATTTAAATATACCTATTACTATTACTTACTATTTAATTAATCAAATAGATATAATAGTATTTATTTTAAGGTAAGAATAATAGCAAAATAGTAATTTACTTGATATTAGAGCTTCTCCTTCTCGTCATAATAATATATGATATGATGATATATGATTCATATTTGAAAGGGTTTTTTGAGATCGTTACTCGTTTATTTTGAGTATAGCTTTGCTTGTGGGATGTAGGAATAGTCCAAAAATTTGGGAACTGGTTGATCTTTTAAAAGCAAAACTATTAAGAACCTAATGGGTTCTTAAAGTTAACCACAAGGCTAATGGCGTTGATTGAGTTATATAAAGGCAAACCAACAATTGTTGTCTATGTTTTTTAGGTACAACAATTATCCTGTACTTGGACCGTAAAATTCTGCTCGGAAGTGACTTTCAATTTACTAAAAATTTTTTTGTTGCATTAGCATAAATTGAATTTTTAAAGGACAAAAATTAAATGAACCACATTTACAGAGTAAAAACGTGCTATTTATTTGAAATGAAGATTTCCTATACCTGAAAAGTTCGCCCTGTTCAGTATACATATGAATCTGTAATGATAACTACTCTGTCCTGAGATAGAAGAAGCCCGCAATATATTTCTACATAGTAATATTTTCTCTGTGTTAATGCTTCAGAATCTAACAGTAATCAGTAGCATCAGAATCATTTAAATCGGAGCTCGAATCGTACGTTCCACACCCACAAGTGGCGTAGTCCACAACTTCCCAAATTTACATCTTCCTCCACTGCCTTTATCGTCTCTGAAGAAAGGCAAATCTCAAAAATCATACTCCATACTCCCTTCTCTTGTCCAGGACACTGTATTTTCCCCTCTCATGTTTCCATGCCACTTTCTATGGGTAAATCGGTTTCCCCATCCAAATCATACTTGTAAAAATCGAATCGGGGAGAGTTGTTTGCAGCATGAAGTATTGCTTGGTCAAATCGCCCAATTTTACTCCTCAGGTCATTCATCCAACTCTACAGTAAATTGCACTTCAACTTTTTCTTGAATCATGGAGAGCATCGTCTCATTGATTTTGTACGCTGGCCATCCAAATTCGTGCCCGAGTAGCTTCTCCTGTGCTTGATGGTTACGGTAGGCATAGGCAAATTGACTTCCAAAGAAACCCTTGGGGGGCGGTAAGAGGATATTCAATCTTTCCCTCATGTCAATGCTACTTCAAAGGTAGTTTCTTCAATAATAGCAAATGACGACTACGTATGACGGATCTCCAAACGTGACCAATACAATCGCTTGAAGAACGAATTTTTTGTGGTGTTCATTTCAAGATTGGCCTTTTGCTTTTTAACTTGGCTACACTTTCTTGGTAAAGTGAAATAGCCCTTTCTCGTAGGCATTGGTGGAGATGAATCTATACCTGCATTGACTCTTTCACTTGGTATAGAAATGGCGATCATAGAAATATTAATATTTGAAAGGGAATTGACGTTTCAAAAAGGAATTTTCGAGATTCATTAAAACCGCGAGAGATCTCAGACCAAGAATTGTAAAAATGCCAAAAAGAAGTTTCCGTCTGACTACCCACCACATATTGTTTGAGCAGCCAATTAATCACCATCCTCAAGCTCTGTTTACTTGCCACTGCAAACCAGGGCTGGGAGGTAGCCTCTAGATTTTGGGGGGGGGACTCCATTTCATGGGAATAATTCGTACCCACGTAAGATTGTAACGACTCCAAAATGTCACTGACCTAATACCATGTGCGGGGGTTCAATGGTGAGTTGAGCACATCATTGTTAAGTTGATAAAGAAGAATGGTGCCGATTCTTCTCATTTTGGTTGTGCAGAGGGCGGCCACAAAATGTAGGGAAGAAATCTAAAGCTCGAGATAGTGAAACTCTAAGATGATCAATTAAGGAACGGGTGTTTGGTTGTTTTTAGTAATATCTCTCACTTGTTCAAAGGTAGGCAATGGAGGAAGGGAGTCCCGTTTGAAAGTAGTCAATTTGAAGCTCCAGAATGTCCATTGTGTCAACTCAATATCTTACAAATTATCGTATGGTGCTGACTTTTTCCCTCAGCTTTACCGTCCATTTTGAAATGATGGATACCTGGGAAAGCCATCGCTTTCAATCACCTGTCACACACACTTCTTCCTCGTTGCCGCTTGCCCCGCTTTATCCCCTGCCCGTGCCACTTCTTTTATTTTCCGGCCCGGCTTAAGCCCAAGTTTGATGAATCCACCTTCATGATTACAAGCCTTGTTATCCCGGCTACGGTATTAGGCAACTGATGGAACGTTTGCCTATCCATAGTTACTTTCACCATCAAATTCACACAATTTCGGCAACCTACACAACCGAATCCATGTTTTGGGCTGTAAGGCTCAAAAATTCAATTCTTCCGTTTCATCTTACGAAATCTGAGGGACCATAAAAAAAAAAAATTGTATCACCCAAAAAAAAAAAAACCCTGCATTTAGTAGATAAATAATTTTTGGGGCTAACTATTGTATGAGTACCTAACCAGACCTAACACATGTTGGTAGTGTAGTGGTAGAAATATTTTATAATAACTTGATAAAAGTTTTGGCTTCGAGCCAGGTATGAAGAAAAGTGGGAAAACTACTTTAAATGGACCTTCGCAAAGCGCGAATTCGATTTAGTCTGGAGACCGGAAAACAAAAAAAAAAACTAATGGAGACTAATTACGAATTCATTATTACTTGAACAGTATTCAAGTGATGTAATCTCATTCAAAACTCTGAATGATTCAAAAAGAAATAAATCTTCAAAGAACTTGTGAAAGCAAAGACAACGAATGGCAAAAGTAAGTATTGATGAGGCAAAAAAAATCGAAGAAAGATATATTATACCTTTATTGGGTAAATCTGAAATTAAATCAGTGTGCTCAGCGGCGGAACAGCTTAATAACCGGAAAAGTTGCCGGAAACGGGACCTGAACTGGTACCCTCTCCGTATTAAGAATCAGCAACTGTTTGTGATGGAGAAATGGAATTACCCAAAAAAATTGGGTTTTATTGCAGGCTCTCTTAATTTTGCAATATACCCCCGGGCCTCCCCGGCCCGTTGTAATGGCGTGTTCGGTACAAGCGTAAAGTTTTCCGAGGAAAAAAAAATAAAAACGATTTTTTAAATTTCTTTTATTATTTATAAAATCAAATATTAGTGTTTGATACTTGATAAATAATTCAAATTTATAAAAACACTATTAGTAAATGTATTATGTTCAATTTTTATGAATTGGATGCCACTATTACAATTTTGTTACTCTTAGTAGTGATGCATACATCCAACCTTTTCAACTATCAAATTATTATTGTGACACTAAACACTAATGCTTTATACTAACATCAGAACTTTGTTTGGTATAAACTATGAATAAGTTATGGTATCAGATGTTGTGATTATTGCATCTTGTTAAGTAAACTGGCATGGCAAATGCCTTTCCAAGAACCCTTCCAGGTACAGGAGGATTCATCTTTCCCTCATGTCATGGATACCTTGGCATCCATAGCTTTGGGTTCGGATAGTGGAGGATAAAACACAATCAATATGGGATGTTACTTATGAAACTTATTTTTTTCCTTTTAATTCTAAAAACCGAGGGCTTGAAAGCTAAAATTTAATGTATGATGTTTGAAAAAAACTCTTTGGCAAGTAGATCTGTGTAGCTTATTTTGGCAACTCATTAATAGCTAACTTTATATAGAGATTAATAAAACATATGATGCAAAATAAGCAAAATATTTTGCCGCCAAAAGAATATGTACCAACTTTGAAAACATTAGGCTTCTCAAATACAGCAGCCCTGAGACACCAAGATAACAGATACAGTTCTTGGCTTATTTAAAACAATGTAGCTGCTTCTCAAATATTTTCTCCTTATTCATTCATTAAATAAACATAAAAGCTGTTAAATACGACTCGAATCGTTGGTTCACAGCACCATTGGTGTAAGTGTTCCAAACCTCCCCAAATATTAATTCTTTTCCTTTCCCTCCAATGCTTGTATTGTCCCTCTGACGAAAGGCAATTTCAAGATAATGCTCCCTTCTTGTCTTCTACTTCTACTCCAGGTGACATGTTATTTTCCATCTAACAGGTTTCCCCTCACCACTTCTATGTGCAATTGGCTTTCCCCCAACCAACTCATAACTTAAAAAAAATTGAATCGGGCGGAGAGTTATGCAGCATGAAGGTATTTGTGCTAGGCAAATCATCCAATTTTGTATCTCAGGGTCCTTCCTCCATTCTCGATAATGCACTTCACTATTTTCATGGTCATGGGCAGCAATCGACCATTATTTTGGGCAAAGCAGCCCATCCAAATCCGTGCTCCATCAGTTCTCCCGTTTTGATCGTTAACGGTAACAGGGTAAATTGATTCCCAAAGTAACCCTTCTGGTATGGAGGATTCACTTTCTCCCTCATGTTGCATGGATAACCCCCGTCAAAGTTGTTTCTCTTTTCTTGTTTCTCTTCGGTTGTGATCGGACGAACCGACATCGTAATCAACGATCGCCAAACGGTAGCCACACAAGCTTGACGAGAAAAATCTGTGTGGTGGGTTCATTTCATGATTGTGTGGCCTTTGCTTTTAACTTGTAGATATTTTCTTTGGTGAAGTGGCAATACCAGCCTTTTACTCGGCGCATTTGTAGTGCTGGTTGGAATGAATTATTACCTGAATATGATTCTTTCATTGGGGTAAGAATACGATTAGGGTAGAAATTATCAATTTTGAAAGGGAATTCACGTTCCAAAAAGGGGATTTTTGAGATGATTTGTAGAAACCCCCGCGAGATAACTCCTAGCCCAGAATTGTAAAAATTCCAAAAAGAAGTTCCGCTTCGACATCAAACTTGATTGTTCGTCGCAGCAATGAATATGCCGATCCACAGCTCTGTTAATTGCCAGCCAACAGGGTAATGGGGGAGGTAGTCCGCTTGTTTTGTCAAAAACCATTCACTGAAGAAAAAATCACGAACCACGTGAGGACGCAATTTGTTCCAATGATGTCGCGTATTGTAACACCATCTCAGCTATGGCATGGTTGATAGAACGCCAGCATTGTTACAATTAATGACGAAAGAAGTAAGGGTTTCCACCACTCTGCTGTGATTGCCTCAAGCCGGCCACAGATGGAGGGGGTAGAAACTAAGCTCGGGAATAGTTGAAACTCTAAGATGAATCAATTAAATGTCGTAATATTTGTTTGATTTTGACTACATCTCTCTTGTGTTCCCCCCTGTAGGCATGGGGTAGAGGGTTCCACTTTCGCATAGTCCAATTTGAAGTGCAAGAATGTCCCCATGGGTGTCAACTCAATCATCTCCAGTTATCTGTATGGGTGCTGAGACTTGTTCCAGCAGCTTAAAACAGTCCAGGTTGAAATGATGGATACCTGGGAGAGGCCAGGCTTTCAACCACCTTAAGAGTTCCTACAAATTAGTGTGGTAAGAACACTTATTAGATTGTGCTAATCTTGACCATTTTTTCCACTTTAATATGGCAAGTGACTTAAAATCATGTTGATTCGAAGTTACAATTTATACCTAAAGAGCAAATGATAGTTAATAAACAAGGTATCAGGATATTGTAAGACGCCTCATTAATAAATTGCATATATTTATACTTTTTTGGTAAGTAAATGTTTGTGGATACGTGTTATTACAAACTTTCAAATATATTTAATTTTATAAAGATTTACTAGTCAACTAGCTATTATTTAATATAAGTATTCCTTTCACACGATGTGGACAATCTTTTCAAGTCGAGCATGATTTTTTTGTGTGCAAATATTAAAATGATGAGTGCACGATTTCATAAACTTACGAGTCTGAGCTTTATATTTAGAATAAAATTGAAATCACAATTTGGATATCGTAATTCTAGTTTTTGGTGAAATTAAGATTTGGAATTTTGTGCAAATTTCATGAACAAACATTGATTTTAAATCAAAAGTTGATATAGAGGTCCCAAATTCAATGGTCAAACACCTTGTTAGGTCTGTTTTGACATTGATTTGAAATCAGATTGTTTTAAAGTCTAAAATTTTGTTTAGACATTTAATTTGAATTCCATAAGTTGTATTTTTTTTCCTCGTAAATATGAATTTCATAATTGTAAAAACTATCAATCTCCCTTATCTTAACATCAATTTATGCAATTGAGTCAATCATAACTTCGGAAAACTAAGATCTCATAAGGCATCCACATTCATCTACACAAAAAATAAGTATAATCTGTCGAGAATAGTAGAAGAAAATATAATCAGGGAAACCTTCTGTTAGCCCAAGATGGTTAACTAAATCGAAAGATTCAACTAAAGAACATGAAATAGAATGAGAACTTGTTTTGTGAAGAAGACTTCTTTTCTTTGGGTTGTATACAAATGTCTAATATCAACACTCCCCCCTATTTATACTTGTAAGATGCTTCTAGAATTATTTTGTATACATCTACAAGAAATATTTAGATGTCCTGAATCGAACTTGTGCAATCTTGAAGCAGTTAAACTTTAATAGGGCAAGTGATTCTTAAAATTAGTTGCTTCGTAAGGTACACAATTGATACCCTCAAGAATGCAAATGATAGTTAATTAAACAAGGTTATCAGGATTATTGCAAGACGCTTTAATTAATAACTTGCATATATTTATACTTTTTTCGGTAAGACAGTTTGTGGATTACGTGTATGTTATTACAAAAAACTTTCAAATATATTTAATTTTATAAAGATTTACTAGTCCAACTAGCTAATATTAATATAAGTATCCTTTCACACGATGTGGAACAACTTTCTCAGTCGAGCATGATTTTTTTGTGTGCAATATTAAAATGATGATGCCACGATTTCATAAACTTCTACGACGTCTGAGCTTTTAGATCTAGAAATTATAAAATTGAATAATCACCAATTTGGATTTATCGTAATTCTAGTTTTGGTGAAATTAAGATTTGGAATTTGTGCAAAATTTCATGAACAACATTGATTTTAAATCAAAAGATTGATATTATAGAGTCACAAATTAATGGTCAAACACCTTGTTAGTGGGGGGGGGGGTGGGGGAGGTTTCTTCTTCTGGGGTTTTGACATTATTTGAAATCAGATGTTTTAAAGTATAAATTTTGTTTTTAGACATTTAATTTGATTCCAATAAGTTGTATTTTTTTTCCTCGTAAATATGAAATTCCTATAATTGTAAAAACTATCAAATTCTCCTTAATTCTTACATCAATTTTATCAATTGAGTCAATCATAACTCGTAAAACAAGATCTCATAAGGCACCACATTCACTACAACAAAAAAATAATTTATATCTGTAGAGAATAGTAGAAGAAAATATAATCGGGAATACCTTCTGTTAGCCCAAGATGTTAAACTAAAAATCCCCGCAAAGATCAATAAGAACATTGAAATAGAAATTGAGAACTTGTTTGGGGAGAAGACTTCTTTTCTTTGGGTTGATACAAATGGTCTAATATCACCCTATTTATACACTTGTATAAGGAGCTTCTAGAAATATTTTGGAACATCATAAGAAATATAGTGTCCGGAATGAATCTCTAATATTGTAACAAAAAATCTAGATGTTTTCTATATGTACTAAATATATAAGATATTATTTTGTACCTCCAAAAAATAATTTAATTTTCCACCCCCCCCCAATTTACGGCAATTAATAAATATTATTCATAATATCCAACACTCTATATAAAAATGTCACTTAAAAAACCAATTTACACTCTAGAAGCAATGACATTAATGTCCACCACCGCTACAACTTTTTGCCACAATAAATATTGCCCTAAACGGGACAAAAAAAAAACGAATGAACACTAATAAGTCTCTCTTTCGCTGTTGAGCATATACTATATTTGTGAGTGGGTCCCGTTTATATTATACAACTAATAAGAGTCATATTTTTAGATCAAACAAAAAAATTAGGGTGATTTACCTGAGAAGTGGGCATCATGAACCTTCCATGATGAGTTGCTTGTTGGTGACTCCCCTCCTTGAGTTTTTGTTAGATGTTTAGTATGTAAGTTTTGGTGTTGACTGGTATGGCGAACAATTAAATAGAGATATGGTGAAGTTTTTCATTGTGATATGGATGAGAATAGCACCAAGGTGATTAAAGGGAAAAAATTGTCAACGACCGAGTGCTAATAGTATATTCAAAAAAAACAACAAGTTATAATATTGTTTAGTTGAAAGATAAAATTAAATTGTAATTTAATTATAATCATTTTGAAAGAGAAGATAGCGATGCACATACATTCAGATCGATCATTTTTTTTATATAAATAAAATATACCCTTTTTTGATATATATGAATTTAACCATTAACACAATAAATTTAAAAATTAATAAAATACTATTCTTTATTCAAATCCCTAACAATACAACTTAAGTTAACAACCATCTAAACAAGCTTCTAGTTTTCGGATGGCTTAATTATTCACTATTAGGACAAACTTTTTTGGTAATTTTTGTATCACTGTCCAAAAACGTAATAAAAAAATAAAAATTATTATTAAGTCAAAATTTTTGATTGTTTGAATTCATGCAAAGTACTTTGATGTTAGTTCTATTACTGCAAAAAATTCAAAATAATTATTTAACACTATAAATGTATATTAATACGATCTAAATCACAATACGTGCTAATATGTGACGTTATATTTCACCTTAATCGCAACGAGATGTATATTTATGGGTCCCCTCGGTTTGGTAGCAGCCACGATTAGTCTTGATTTTTAGCGTCCGTTTGATTATACGAATTTTATTTTTATATTTTTTAATAGGTTTTTATTTATTAAAAATTATATTTTATTATGTATCATCTATTATATTGTAAAGTGAAGGACTTTTGACAAGTTATATTTATGTAGAGTTAAAACAGTCAATAACTAAAAAATTTTTAAATTGGGCCGAATAGCTTAAGAGCGGTTGCGCTGGTTTGTATAAGTAAAACATTTTCTGGGGGGAAAATGTTTTCCAATTTCCCATGTTTGGTTTTGGGACAAAAGTTTTTGGATACTGTTTTCCCCAAATCAAACTCATTTTCCTCAAAATTTAAGAAACATGACTTCCCTTCAAAAAATAAGGACAACATTTTCATAGCTTCCTCACAATTTCAAATTAAATTTGTTTTTTGGAAAAGAAACGCATCGTCAATTTAAAAATTATTTTCAATTTCAAAATTTTATTTTTTCACATGATCCTGGACCTTCCCCCACCGGCAAGCCCCCCCCCCACCCCCAAACCCCATCCATAAAAAAAAAAGGGAAGGGGTTGGGTAAAAAGAGTGTCAAAGGGAAAAGTGGTATGGGGGAAGGAAAAGAAGACAAAAACAAAAACAAAAACAAAAAAACCCAAAACAAACAGCTCAGAAAAACACCACCAATTACCAGACCCACAACCAACACCAAACCCAAAAATTAATTTGTTTTTAAACATACTATCAACTAAAAAAAAATTATTTTTTTAGATCCTCCTTCACCCCCACCCCACCCCAAAATAGTAATAATTTTGATTTTAAAAAATATTTTCAATGTCATAAATATTTTTTACTTAAGTAAAAATATAAGATGTCTCCTCAAAAATATTGCATTATAAATCAAACAATAAAAATCCTTCCGAAACAGGATTTTCTACTCACCACCAAAACATGAGAAAATAAGTCCAATATCTACTTGTTTTCCAGGAATACATTTTCTAGGAAAACATTTACATGGAAAACATTTTCCTCATACCAAACACACCATAAGTCAAGACCCAATTAATCCAAATGTATTTGGGTTAAAAAACTAACGGTCATAACTCAATTCGATATTTTGTACTAAGTGTTTCAACATTTTATTTGTTATTTTAGAAGTTTATGTATCGAAATAAATTATTTTTTTTTATAACTACTATATAACGCCTTAAATAAACAAACAATAAACAAAAATTTGTTAAAAATTCATTTACAATTACATATTAACCTAATTTAATGAGTACATTGAAAATTAGATTCAAGCAAATTTTTGAAGTTTCATTTGTATTTATCTCCGTAAATAAAAAATCTTTAAAAGGTTGTTTATCATTCTAACTAGAAGGAACACCATTTTATAATAGTCGCTACAAAAAGAATGATAACAAATTATAGTACATTACAAATTCTTCATCAGTAAACAGTTTTTAACGGAACAAAGTTCCTATGACAGGAGATTTCACAGAAACCATCCTTGTAAATTGTTTTGTATCATCATATTGTTTGAACCAAATTCAATCTGGACAGCATTCTGGTTGGAAACAGGGGAAGCAGAGAAGTTGCTCTGTTATTGAAGCTTCAGGCTGAGGCAGATCCAAGAAATCAACAGTAGTGACCGGAGGCTGAACACTCCGATCGAGTTCTCCGGTGAGAGAGCCCGTGGAATCCAGCTCAGACGAGCAAGTGATAGCTCCGGTAGAGGTTCGGAAAGGGAACCGGAAACTGTTTGTATGATGGCCGCGTGTTTCTTCATAGCGTGAAAGGAGAGAAAATGGGATTAAACCTTCCATAGTTTTCTTTTTCTTCGTAGGGGTTATGAATGAGTGTTTGAGTTTTGATGTTTAGAAAGGGAGATGGCTGACATTATTTATAATGGAGATTAAACAAGTTTGCAAGGAAGAAGTTCAAGTTTCAGGATATGGGAGATGAGAATAGTAAACAAGGTTTAATATTTGCAAAATTGTCAAACAAGTGTAACAAAATTCAATCACCTATATCCCAAAATGAAATGATATTTTTTTAAAATATAAATTAGTGCACTAAATATGTGTTATCATTTTGAAAGTTATCGTAGGTATCTGAAATAAGGTAGAGTTGATGACTGGTTCGGTTCATGTATAAAGGGACTTTGATTTTAAAAAAAGGTTATATATTTGGAAATAATTTAAATTTATTTTAGCTTTTTCGTCTTTTATTTAATATATTTTAACGTAAATTTTGTGTTATCATATGATTTATGTCGGTTTTTCTCTTCATATTTTATTCATGAATCAAATTGAAAATTTAATTTAGTTAAGTTAAGAGATTAGTGTTTTATCTTGTTTAGTTATAAGGATTAACCCTTGCCACTTTGGGGTACATTAAAATCTGAATCAATACGAAGTTTCAATGATTGATTAGTGTTTGCCAGCAAGAGTATGTCATTTTTAAACATAACGCCCAATTTCTAACACTTAAAATGATCTTTAATAAAAAAGTTTGCAGCAATATATTAGTTAAAATAGGACGAAGTCTTGACCTTTGATTTTTGTTTAACAAATGGTATAAGAGGGAACTGTGGGGCATGAAATAGTAGATAGTTATCAATAATAACGCGTTGAGACAGTTGGAATCCACTAATTTTCAAGTCTGACTGTTTTTCAAATCAAGTAACTTTTCAAATCAAAATTACTCCCTTACAATCAAGTTGAACATTTAGAACACCCTCACTAGGTTGATTAGGTTACCCCCAAAACTTTTTGGTAACATATGTCTTTGTCCTTATCCCTTATCCTTAAAAAAGAGCACCTCGCTACTTCCTAAATATTAGGGAGATGTAGTGGATTAAATTGAGAGGGTTAAAATGAACTGGTTGATACTAATATGTTATTAATGTGTCAAATATAGCTTAGTTTGAGAAGTATTGGGTCAAAACCGACTAAAAAAATAATGAATCTTAAGCAATACGCTCAATTTTTATTAAGATTTTCTTTTAATTATTCAAGATATAGTAATTTTGTCTCTCTTTATTTGTTATTATATATATTCAATAAAAAATATTGTAACAAGATATAATGAGAAGTTAAGCTATATATCAATTCAAACTTTGCATGAGCTTAATTGGACGGAATCAAAAATCAATTGAGTTATAAAGAAGGGAGAATAAATAGGCTCTCACAAACTTAAACGGAGTAAGAAAAATCTTATTTGTTTATCGGCTAATTTTGTAAAATTCTTACTTTTGATCAAGTTAATATTATTGGTAGGCATGTATTAAATGTTTTAACCGATGTTTGTGAATTAACTTGTGTCAAATTTAACAGGTAGGTGAGAATAGTAAAAGGGCACAATCATAATAAGTTGAATGCAAATTGACAATTAAAAAATAAATCTTACATCACATGGATGTAAAGTTTGTTGTATTTCACCTACCACCCAAGGCAAAACGATATATGGAGGCAAGCCCAATTGTATTTCTCAAAAAAAAAAAAGAACCTTATGATTTTAATTATGAAAATTTTAAATTCATTTTTACTTGTATAGTTTCTCTTTAAATATAAAATTGTATTACATTCAAACATGAGCACTATTTCAACTCAAATTCTTTCCCAAACATATAATTAAACACCACTTGATCTACATCCTGCTTATAAATGGCCATAATCTACTAACCAATATAAGTTTCAAATAGTTATGTGTACATGAATATTCTATCATGCATGTTAAAAAAAATACGCAAATTGATGAACGTAAAGAATTTTATTAACGGGGATAAGATCCAACTCTTTTCTTTGAAAAACTACTTTTGAAGTGTATATCCAAATTAAAATCTAATTTGGCATTGATATCAGAATCCTATTTATTGGAGATGTGGAAAGGAATTTGGTTATAGATAAGAGATGGGAAGTTGATATCATATTTAATATAATATAAATAAATTATATGTTTGTAAGAATTAGGAGGTACAATTGTTGACAATTTAGCAATTGGCATCCCTTCTCCACTATAAATAATGGTCAGTCAAGCCATCTCCATTTGTAACATCAAAACTTTAAAACTCAAAAAAAATGAATTACAATGGAAGGTTTAATCCCATTTCTCCTTCACGCTATTGGAAAAACAATTAAGCCACAATAAAAAATTTTCGCTGCCTCTCTGACACTCCAACCGGACGCTACAGCTACAGCTACCCCACATGTTCATTCGAGCTGAATCCATGGAAGGTCGTCTCACCGGAGAACTCGACGGAATTTCAGCTCCGGTCACCAATGTTGATGTTTTCCTGGATCTGCCTCAGAATAGAACCCTTCAATACAGCGCATCTTCCTCTGTTTTCCACACCGAGAATGAGGCCGCTAATTACAGCGGACTACTAAGCGTTGATAATTCCGCACAGGAGGATGATGCGTTGTTGTGAAATGAAAACTACTAATGATGATATTAGTTACTTGACGTGTGTCAATTTTTAAAATTTCAAGTGTAAATGTGCACTATTTGTTTGATTTTTTCGTTTTCTTTCTAATATTCGTCTTGTTCAACAATTGTGATATGGTTGTTTAGAATAAAGGACTATATTAAAGTCATATATATTATTATTCAACTTCACTAATATACAAATTATCTTAATTTCCTATTGATAGTGTAAGTTGAATACTTGATGCGTTTAACGCAAAATGTGTGCCAAAAATTGACAAGTCTAAACAAGGTAAAACATGAGTTTTTTTTAGCCATTTATAAAATTGTTTGATTGATTGTAAGCTTATATAGAAATAGTTGTGGAAATATTGTTTTTGCTTTAAGGTTTTTAAGGGTGAACAGTGCTTGGAGAAATCTAAAGTAGTTACTGTGGTTATACAATTTTACAAAATTTAATTTTCATTCTTAATGTTGTTGATTAACTTTTAGGTAAGTAATTGATTTAATAATAGTTTTTATACTATAAACAATAGTATAATATATGAAAAACCAAAGAGAATTTTAAACTTTTTGCATTTTGAAAAAATGACTATATTAAATAGGACATGTGAAAAACATTTTTACTCAATGAATGAATATCATGGGACTCCCAATTTTTTCGTCAAAAGGAAACAAAAAATATTGGACAATTTAGAACATTCCACTAATTATTTCTTAAAACCGTTCAGACGGCTTTTATGACCAAAATCTTCAGCAAGTGGACAAAAACTAATTAATAACTCCATACAATGTCTATAAGCGTACAATTATGTTTAATTATTGCATGGGCGGATCATTTTGTCAACGAATACAACCTAAGCTGTGGTCGTAGTAGATTATGTATCTATATTAATACCAAAAATATTGCACTTTTTCAATGCTTGTATGTCACGGACATCCAAGATATGGAATTATGATACTAAATATTACTGGTTAAAGATGACAAAAAGTTTCACCACGATATATAATGAGTGGGTGGACTGAACGTGAGGTAGGGTCTGTTGTTTTAAAGAATATGGACAAAAGTCCACATTGAAATGCAGTATTTAAGAAGAGGAATGGCAGCATTTAATTGAAATGGTGGGAATTATGTGAGAAAAAAGGTAAAGGGAGCTAGCAAAAATAAATTCTTTGGTAGAGTTCTATTCATCACTAATCTGAATATGTTTCAAAGTACAAATAATATAATTGATTGGGAGTTGTTAGCATATACTTTCGAAGGAGAAATAGTCAGCCAATATGTGTATGCATTTCATGAATATTTCTATGATCTAACGAATGAAAAAGCATAAAACCAACATAAAGTACTACCAAATTTTGAGATTTTTTTTAAAAACTTCTTAAAAATTTGCAGTTGCCATTCAGAGTTACAGTTTTTTCAAAATAAAATTGATATATGTTAAAAATAGGTAGAAAAAAATTACAAAGTACCATAATTTAAAAATATTTAAAACAATATACAAGATTTTTTGATTAATTTCGTTTGAAGATAGTAGGCTCCATTAATTTAGACTATTGGCTCTGTGTTGAGTACTCCTATGGCGTATTACAGTTATAAGTAAATTGTTTTTCTCGTTTGAGTATGTAATATTGTGATCATGCAAAGGTTTGCATAATGATCAGTGGAAAGTGTTATCTTGACATCAAGCTGAATAGCTCAGTTGGTTAGAGCGTGTGTGGCTGTAACCACAAGGTCGGAGGTTCAAGCCCTCCTGCTAGCGTATTCTCTCTCTCCTTGTTTTTATTTTTTGTTTTTTAAAATACAAAATTATTCATTTGCCATCCACTCATGGGTTAGTTTGTGAGGCAAATTACAGGAAATAACATTATTTTTAAGGTTAAATTATAAATCTATCTTTTAACATTGGTATTAATTACAAAAATCCCTCAAAATAATTTAATAATATAAGCGATGTACCATTATTTAATTGCGCGGACCCGTAATTACATATTATACACGAACATTATTTGATGTGCGAGTACATTAATTGAGGCACGAGGTATATTTTATGCATAGCATTAAATGCATGCGCGAGATACATTAATCTGATGAGCGAGATACATAATTGTGATGCGTGAGATACAAATAAGGTGATGCGCGCGAAATTAATTGATGCACGAGATACATTTAATATGATGCTGCGGAAAATGAAGAGATTGAAAATCGTAAAACTATAGGAGATAATGATAATAAGTAAAATAAAAAAAATGGGATGTCCTTAATTAATCCAATTTTTATGGGTTTTTTTATTTAGTTTAGTGGATCGAATTTTGTCTCGGGTTTAAAAAAGAGTGATTGGTGGATGTAATTTTGTATTAAGATTAAATATTTCAATTGATTTGGAGGTTTCCTCAAAAAAAAATTTTTTTTAGTTATTTATTAAGTTTATTGACGATAAGGATAAGATCAATAATGAAATTGAAAATACGAGGATATTTTTTTTTCCTACACTATCCTTTACTCCGTACCCCAAAACCCCCATTTTGATTTAGTTTTAATAGATTTTAAAAAAATATTCTATTCCCACCACAACGCTTACCCCGACTTTCCCCCGCTCCTCTGGCTAAAAAAATAAATTAAATTACTTTTGAAATACAATATGTTTTCTTACCCCAGAATCTTATTGGGCGTAGGTAGATAGTGAGGTGATAAAATATATTTGTTTTTAAAAAAGAAAAAAAAGTTCTCTTATCTTCTGTAATCGCTAAAGTTATTAGCATTTAATTATTAAATATTTATTTTATTTAGATATATTTATGTGTATATCATATCTAGTAGAAAAACCTATTATAATATATCTGTTTGGGTAAATGACATGACGTATAAGAAAAAAGTTTTCTAAATTATTAAAATTTGTTTTTTTTTTTAAAAAAAAACTATCAATATGTTTTTTTATAAAAAAACTACTTTGTCCAATTAAATTCCTCATAGCCATTGTAACCACCTCTCAAAATCACCCGGTTCTGCGTTATCAACAAAGAATCCGTAGAATTTTGGGATTAATATCTTTTTTTGATAAACAACAACTTAAATGTGACTTGAAAAATTCACTTTCTTGAGTATTTATTTCCTTCTGAGTTTAGAAAAAAACACCCTCTCCTCTTACATTGCAATCTTATTATTTCCAAGAATTGATTTTTGTATTATCATGGTAGTTTTGAAACTCAGGGGTTTTGAAAGTTACTTGAAGAAGAATGAAAATGGTTGCAAAATATGATAGTCGACGTCGAAAACCAATGTCTGTACAAATACAGAAGAAGCGATAATTTGTTCTGAAAGAAGGTAATCTCTTGCTGCCAACGAGGATTTAACCTCACGATTTCAGATGTGATCACACGCAATTTATGTCACATTGTCAAAACCAAAATGAGTGATTTAGGCAACAAATTAAAAGATAGGACAATTCCATTTATGACAAACATTAGAGGATGCAGAACATTTCCATGTCAAAGATTTTTAGCTCTCCCTGTTCGACGTCTGTGTGAGGAACCCCTGAGAAATAGGAAATTGGTAAGGTCAAAATGGAAAAGAATTTCTTGATGGATCAAATTCTGATTTTTTTTATCGTCGGAAAAGGGTGTAATTTCTGAAGGAAAATATTAGGGATAGATAGTCTTGTTTAGAGTGTCTTTAAGTCATCGAGGTGTAGATGAAGGTCAGTGAGGAAAAAAAAGTAGTAATACTAATGTTCGACGGAAGTTAGTAATACTAAAGGAAGTTTAGGTCCTTGAGTGCTTCGGGAAACTCGTCCAGGAGTTAAAAGATCAGTCATGGTTGATAGTTTTTGTTATTGAGGTGAGATGGTAGTGTAGGAGAATGTATATGGACAATGATAGCGATACAGATAGCAACGATATCTTCAGTTTCATCATCTACAGGGATTCTAAGAGGAAAAGTTGGAATGAGTTAAAAAGTGATGGGAGCTGAGGAGAATTTTGATTCTTCATGTGTCAAAACACATATCAGACACCACGTTGTCGTAGTGCAACGGTGAGTTCCTCAACTTTTCTAGTTTTCTCAGTGTTTCATCTTTCTTGGTTGATATACTCGTGCCTAGAAAATGTGTTAAAAGGTCTTCAAATATACACTGTAACTTTACCAAAGGTTCAAATCTTTATCTGTTTATGTCAACAGGTTTCACCTGTTCGTTCTACCAACAATATGATAGCTCAGATGACATTCAAGTTCACTATCAAGAAGAAAGATTGTAATGTTGCGAAAGAAAATAGTCAAGGCTTCAGCTAAGAGCAAGAAATTCTGTGTCAAAGATCAAACTGTGAACAAACCATCCGCGTTCCAATAAGGAGTAGTATTTGACAGACAAGGCGGCCGAAGTGGAATTTAATGGGATTAACTTCCTCGAGTTTGGTGACCTTGGGAAGGTACTGAGTTTCAAGTGTAGTTAATGGCATTAACTTAAATGACATTATTGAGAAATTCATAATCTAAATATGTCCGGCGATTTCTTTTGCCCTTCAGGAAGTTAAAGAAAAGAGACCATTGCTTTGTTTGCAGCTGCTGAGCTTTGCAAGAAGCTTGTGTAGCTGAGAGGTTTGTCAGTCACTTAAGGTGATTACTTTTTCCTCCTTTGCTAAAGAATCTTACTTTTCTCTTACGGGAATCTCCTATTATAGTTAGTAATTGACCATTACAACAAGTTTGTTAATAGCAATGTGCCAAGATAACTGAATTGCAAACTGGAGTTAAAAACTTTCATGTCTGTAGCGCCGTTGAAAACGTTGACAGTACTATAAGGACCTATATTTGGTAGTTGTTTATCAGGATTTTATTTGAATTTCGTTTCTGCTCTCTCTTTTTCTTCTCTGTTATACGGTTCGATGCCTTGTGAATCCTAAAACATAGAAAGTTGAACAGAACATTTTGTTTTTTCCAGCAAATTCTCGAGTTTCATTTACCTGAAGAAGATGATCTACAACCTTGTATTGTACGTTTTTGGAGCTTCAAGATGATATGGTCAAACGAGACTAATAATGAAGTGTATAACAAATAGAAGTCCATCGAGAACAGAGAAATGATCAAAGTAGCACCAGTGCAGATACGGAAGCATCGGCAATCACAGTGCAAAGCAAAGAAAATTGCGGAACTACATGATGGATTAAAATCAGCTGTGGCATTAGATCTTTCACTATCACCGCGCTCTCAATCCAATTCCTAACAGTCGGAACATCACCCAAACTTGAAAAAGTCGATAGCATCGGTGACAGTACCAAACAAAAAGGCACCAATCATGTTAAAACGATCATAATAAGAACACGATGACATTTCTCCTGGATTGACATCTAACAATGACACGCAACCTGACTGATACGAGGGGGATAGCCTATCGAGGCAGCTACTCACCGAGCTTCTTCGTGTTGCGACGATGTAGAAAAAGGTTTTGGGATACATAGAGAAAATATATCAATGAAACCGAAAGGAAAATGTCTTTGATGGTATCAGATAATCAGGTAGCAGCAATGATGTATAAAATCAAGAGAGTAAATGACTGGTTAGATTTGATCATCAACAAACAAGGTTCAAATTTGGATGACAGAAATTGAAACATGTCATATAGTGATGAACCAATATATGGGATCCTACTTAAGCATGTAGATAGGACTGCATGGCTTTGAAGTAGCAAAGTGCTCCGTTACATCGTCGATAGCTAAATTGTTAAATAACAGCTCATATTAATATTCAACCAGAAATCCCCTCTCTGTGCATGTAATTGTTTTGTTTGTGGTAATATTCATTTTTATATGAGGGAAGATTGACGGTAGCCACAAATGATTAATTTTTTTAATTAAAAATTGAGAACGTAGCCGAAGCTCATCACCTCTTTTTAAAAAAAACGAAAAAAATCAAATTCAGAATACAAATTGAATAATAATTTTTTATTTAAAAACATTGATGACGTGACCCCCGAAAGTTAAATTGATCATCATGCCCAATAAAAATGTAAATAACTTGATATGGTTTTTAAAGACACCAAGGTGAATATCTTGTAGCATAATATTTTCCAATTTCTTAAAGTCTTCAGACATTGGGTTTTCAAATTGTTTCCATTGGCTTGTCCGAGTTGCAATATACCATATGTATAATAAAAGACATTTTAAACTATTAGACTTTGATAACAGGAAGCCGCCAACATGCATTCTGACCCAAACTATTACTCATCAGTGTCACATATACGCAGTAATTAAAACTTATGTCATCGTTATTTCACCTTTTATCGTCATGCTTCATTCAATTAGATTTATCACTCAACACTTGTTCAACATTAGTAATGACGAAAATAGCCCTTCCTTCGGGCACTTGTATGTATATAGATTAAACTGAAAACTATTACCGTTGATAAGTTGGTTGGTTGAGCTTCGTCTAACATGGCTCTATAAAGTACCATTTATCACTGGGTATTGATTGGGGATATGTCTTAAAGATGGTTCAACCATTTTCCAATTTTTCATAAATTTTCAATTCTGAGATACAACAAATTCCATTCCGTTTCCTAACGAATAGTAATGAATGAAATTTATTTATTTTAACTAAAACCTTATCTTAAGCCTAATATAAATTCCCAAAAAGACGAAAATTAAGCGTAAATTTGACTTCACTCAGATTTACCATCACACTCAACACAAAAGGCCTCACAAAAACAAAACAAGAAAGAACCCAGAAGTTTCCCTCTATTAACGATAACGGTCAAGGATTTTTCCCTTTTCCCTCCTTCCATTTCTTGGAAATTCAAGAAAATGGTTTCTTCTAAAACTTCAAAAGCTACAATCTTTCTAGGGTTTCTTTTGGCGAACCTGTTTAAATCATAGTGGGGTCGTTTCGTGGTGGAAAAAAACAGCTTCGGGTCTTTTCACCTGATGATATAAAGGCACTTTACGATCAGTGCCATTGGAAACTTTGGGATCCACAGTAATGGAGGTATATTCCAGGACTTTGGTTATCCAAAGTAAAATCGAAAGGGTTGGGTGCAAATTTTGAGGATTCTGGACTTCTTTAAGTCTAAGGTCTGGTGCTATGCCCACTTTTGTTCCGTCGATCGCGGAGGTATGTAGTAGAGATCGCTATGTGGCGCAGCTTACCTAGCTCTTTAAAGAATCTTTTAATCATTTATATAATTTATTGTGTGTTCGATTGAAATGTTGTGAATAGAGTAGAAGGGATATTGGGGATTCATATAGTCGACCTGGGCTTATTTGATTATATGAGGCATAGCTTTGTAGTATTGAACTCGGTCCTGTCTTTATTGTTGTTGGTTTGGGGAATTTTTTTGTTGTCCATTGTTTTTTGGATGTAATCAGTAGTTTTTGCTAATAAGGTAAGATACTTAAAGTTCAATGCTTATTATGAGTCCTTTGCTTTTCCTTACTGTTCTAAGTGGCATATCATTTGTAGTGTTCCTTTTAGTAATTCTAATGGTGGCTGATAATTTTTATGCCGCTTTAGTTGACTGGATTACATAGGCTTACCCTTATAGTGATTGATCCTCAACACTTTTGGTTCTCTATTTTTATTTTAATTTTAACAATTTGGGAGGTGTCATTTGGATCCCAAAAGGAGTCAATAGTTTTCACTGATTACTTTGAAAGTAATCGTGGATTGAAAAAAAGTGGATGTAATCATTTGTAGTTTAGACAGAGGTCGTTTGTAAAATTAAATCAAAAGTTATGGGGGAGTTGCCATTTTTTCTGTTTGCAGATTCTTTTTTTGCTCTGAGGTCTTGAATGCAACAAAATGCGGGTTCTGCTGCAGTTTCAGTTGCTGATGATTTCGATCCGATGATAACCATGGACTCGCCTGAAGCAGATGGTTTCTTCTGCAAAATACATTGAAAACATAACAATACCATCTGCCCTCATTGAAAAGAGCTTTTGCAGAGAAGTTGAAGAAAGCTGTAATGTCAGGGGAACTGGTTAATGTGAAATCTGATTGAGAGAAGCTGTGCACACCCCCAGATGATCGTGTTGAGTATGAGCTCTGGACAAGTACGCAATGATGAATGTGGCTTCAAATGTGGACATGTTGATGAAATATGTCAAAGATTTCAAAGGTTGGCAAGCACAATTCTCGAGAGGGTTGGTATACTCAATTCAACACCGCATTATATTACTTGGTATTGCCCTCAGGCATTCACTGTCACAAGCATGCAAGTCTCATTATCACCATGAATATATTGTGCTCCTGATCTGAACAAGATTTCACAGCTCTGGATATGAAGGAAGGACGTTGTTTGTTGAGAACTTGAGGCAGTGTGTGGTTTTTAAAGTGGCCAATGATACAATAGCCATTGGTGTGGTGGGATTATGTGACTGATTTTCAGATTCGGATGTCCCATGAAGGAGAAAAAATATAACAAGGGAAAATTGCTGATGCTGTTATCAAGTCTTTAGGTATTAAATGCTTCCCCTCAACGCCCTCCAATTATCACCAGTGAACAGATAACAGATTAATGTCAATATTTCCTATCTGCAGGTCTTGATTCAAGAAAGATTGAGAAGTGTATGGGAGACCCTAATGCTGATGAGGACAACCCCGTTCTGAAAGAAGAGCAGGATGCCCAAGCAAGTTTCTTTATCTCTCCTTAAACGTTTAAAACAGTTTAACTGTGTGCAAACACTTAGAAAAGTAGAATTCCTATGCAGATTGGTAAAGGAACAAGAGGAGATGTCACCATATTACCTACTCTTGTTGTCAACAATCGACAATATCGAGGTTAGTGCACACATTTACTCCTGTCTTCAACTGAGAACCTTTATTCTTTCTTTCTTAATGCTTCTTCTTTCAGGGAAATTGGAGAAGGGTGCTGTTTTGAAGGCTATTTGTGCTGGTTTTGAGGAGACTACTGAACCTGCAGTTTGTCTGAGCGATGGTGAGTGCACATGATTCTTAAATCTAAATATCAACTAGATGTTTAATCACAACATATAATGGTTCTTTCTTTTATAACAGATGTGGAGACAAATGAATGCCTGGATAATAATGGTGGCTGCTGGAAAGACAAGACTGCTAATATCACTGCCTGCAAGGTTCTTGCATTGAATTGTGGAATTTTCACGACTATTTCTGTATCAAATTTTCTAACAATCCCTGTTATCTTTCTCTTTTCTTATTAACTATTAATCTGTATGAGCAGGACACATTTCGTGGTAGAGTATGTGAATGTCCTGTGGTTGATGGTGTTCAGTTCAAAGGAGATGGTTATAGCTCTTGTACCGGTAAACTAACACCTTTGCTCTATCTATTCATTTGAAATGATGGTTATGCTAATTGTGGATCATCCAAGTGCTGTAAATTCAAGAGTAGCAAATACTAAAATTGTATGTCTGTATGTTATTAGATCAGAAAAACAAATAGGTAAATATTCTAAGAATATTCTTTTTTGTGCATGCAACCGTACATTGGTTTGTCTTTTTTCTTATTTCTAAAATCAAATCCAAGTAATGTCCTAGCAAACCTTCCGTCAATAATGATATAGTATTCATCAGTTAGCAGAAGTCTGGGTTGATTACCAAGCTAGTATCGAGGTGTACTTGATGTTATCCGCGTAAATGCTTCTATCATTTGGCTCTCTTTGATAGATTGTCTAGGGCCAGCAGAGTTTGTTGAGGATTGCTCCCTCTCTAACTATTGTAGACCTGTTGGCATGAAATACATCATTTTTATCTCAAGAGGCTGGGTCAGGTTGTCTTTGCATTTATCCTTTTGGACTCCTAAGGCAAAGGTGGATAGAGTATGATGGTGGTTGTTACCCGGGCACAAGCTAAAATGAAGTACAACTTAGATGCACATAAATTTCGTTAGAAGCAAACTTCACATATTTGTTATGAGAAATGACTGCAGGTATTAACAAGATGATTGAAATTAACCCAGTTATGGGGGTGACTTTAAACTAGGAAAGCATGTAAAAATAATACCAAAAATCTTCCCTAAAGAAACAAAGAAAAGTTTCAATATAGAACCAAACAAAACACACCCATTTTGGACGTGACCCAAAAGGGCATAGAGAAGCAAGCCCCCTTGGTTTTAATTTGCTGCCACATGGTCATGCAATGAGCAGCCCATTTTTGGGCAGAATTTCAAGTTCCCTTTGTGGGCTTTTGAATTTTCAGTCTTTATATACTACCCCTCTATTCACTTTTACTTGTCACTTTATTCCAGAATAAATTTCATTTTTAGTTGTCACTTTTGACGTTATCAAGAAAAACAATAAATCTTTTCAGTTTTAACCCTCACGTTAAAACTTTTTTCCAAGACAAATCATTTAATAGGGAATTGTTTTTGGTAAAATTCCTATATCCAATAATAAGTATTTTCTTAATGGGTGTAACAAAGTTAAAAAGTGAACGAAGGAGGATTAAAGAATGAATTTAATTTTCTGAAAAGTTTATCTAAAAAGTCTAGATCTCAAGGTTGAATAACAGCTCATATCTGATTACTTGAGAATCATTTGTCTTATGTTGCTCTTTCCCCCTTTTCCTCAATCTTTTCTACTGTCCTTTGTCCCAGTTTAATTATTATATCTAAATATATTATCTCCCACTCCCCTCTTCCTCCTCCCTCATCCTTCTGTACGTACGTACCTCCTCCTCCCCCTCCGTCTTTCCTCCTCCCCCCTCTTCCTTCTTCTTCCTCTCTCCTCCTCTCCTCTTTCTTCTCCCCCTCTCTCTCTTCCCTCCTTTTCTCCCCCCTCCGTCCGTCTCTCCTCTCCTCTGCTCCCTGTCGACTCTCCCCTTTTTCTTTTTTCGTTATCTTTCCCCCAAGCCTGACACCTTTTCATTTAAAGTAATAATTTAAACTTAAAATGGTCTATTTTATTTTTAATAAAATGAAGTTCTATAAGCGACAAAATTTCTATTATTTATTTTAGGCCAAAAGTTTTGTTAAAAGTCCTTCCCTTTCTTAAACGATGTGCCGGATTCAAGTTACCTCACAATAAAATGGGAATGGAAATGGGAACGAGGATATTTTATTTTATTTTTTCATCACAATTTCCCCGCGCATTTATTATGTTCTGACTTCAATATCTCAATTCCAATCCATCCACCATCTTCAGCTATGGACGTGGGACGATGCAAAACTCAACAATGGAGGCTGTTGGCATGACACTCGAGAATGGTCACCTTTGCTCTGCTTGTGGTGGTTAGTTTACTCAGCTCTTTTATCTTTCACTTTGTTATTGTATCTTCCACATCCTCATTTTTCAAACTGGTTCAGATTTGAATGCTTAGCAATGTTCTAAACAGATAACGAGATTGCAAGTGCACCTTCTCCCTCCAGGGTTTAAAGGTTGATGGGTGTTAAAAGCTGGTGAAGGGTAAGGTTTTTGATTTGATGAAGTTTATTGTATTGGGAATAAGCGTGTTTCCCGCGCCCCCCCCCCCACCCCCCAACAACCCCCATGCGCCTGCAAGGGGATGTGCCTGATTGCTGCGGGAATTAGATAAACGGCAAACATTGTACGAGAAGATCTTTTTTGTGTATGCAAGACTGAGATCTTATCAGTGGTATTTCACTTTAACCTCTATCATTGTGTATTGTGTTTCCCACTTAAGAGATATTGATTAATGTAGAGAAAAGAAAGCAGGTCAATGCCCTGAATGCACTTGCAAAAATCATGGGGCAAGCTTATGAGTGGGCCTTTTGCAGTGGTGAACTACTGTACATCAGAGACCATGATACCTGCATAAGTAAGTTCATATAGTCCAGGCTTCATTTAGAAATGTGCATAATTTTTTCATCCACAGTACGAAATTGATCAGCAGGAACAATTTCATTTTTTAGGCAAGAGAGCTAAAGGGAAGTGCCAATAGCGGCATGGGCTGCCAGTTGTGGGGCTATTTTGATTGGATTGGCTATGGCTGGTGGCGGCTGCATATCTTGTGTACACATACAGTTAAGGGTAAGTTTAGAAATCATTTGATACTTTTTTATTGTTGATTTTTTATAGTAATTCTTTTTAGAGTATTTGACTTTCCCATGAATCTGTGGTAAACAATCTTTCTACTATTATCGTTTAGAAGTGTTTATTTTGTTAGTGAATAGGTATTGACGTGACAGAGCATTCTCATACTACTATAGGGTAGATTGTTTGCTGAAATAAATGGATGCCCCATATCCAGAATTAGTCGTCCTTTTTGTTTTTTTTTCAACCGCTTTAGGAAGAGTAATTCTTAGTTTCGGAAAGAATGTTTATCCTCCTTTTTCTAATTATATAACAGCTTGCAAATTATCTTTTTACTCCGACACTAACACAACATTGGGACTTTGTCTCTACTTTTCCATTATGTGTTTGGAATACCGCAGGAGCTATTTGACCAGACTATTATGTTTTTGTCTATGTCTAACATGATACTTCCAATATGATACCTGTTAATTATCATCTCCTTAGCTTATTACTACTGCTGGCAGACAGAAATACCAAACTTGCATATGCTTGTTGTTTTGGATACACCGTACTATCGTCCTTTTTGCATTAACAAAAACATCCTCAATCATACATGGATTCAAGAGATCATGGCTATTATGGCACAGAATATGCCGTGGACAGCCACAACGAAGTCCAAAGTCATGGTCAACGAGGATCAATGCTTGAAATAGATATCGTCATTCCCACCAGATGATTCTCAAGGTGAAGTCCAATGTTTGCCACAGCTCGAGGCATTGCGATGGAAAATATTTTACGTAATTTTTTCTTGTGAGACAATTGGATGAAGTGGCAGATTCAGATTCATTTGCCTTACTGTTTTTTCTGACTATAGACTGAAAGTTAACATTCTTACAATCTGTTATATACGGGATAATAAAGAACAAACGTAGATTGGTTGTTTTCTTTCTTTTAATTATCTGCTTACTCCCCTCTCATGTTATGAGGTTATCGTTGAGGGTCTTGTAGGCATAGTTAGGGTCAGGATAAGAGTTTGTGGGTCGGATTTGCCGCTGTAATATGGATGAGTTTATCACCATAAATTTAAGTTGGTGCCTGCAGTCATGTAAAATTGCTCTTCTTTTCGTCACTACTCACAAGTCCTTTCTGTTTGTATAAAAGAGGCTCACACGGTTAGAACCTGTGAGATAAATGTGAATCAGGGTACCACTAGAACATGTAAATCTGCCGAAGGATTATCCTTCTTCCACTATGTCTTGTTGCATTGGCATGACAATGTTCCTGTTGTAAGGCCTGTTTAAATTTCGTTTATATGATTTCTAGATCTAACGATGTTGTGTTCACAGTCTGATATTTGTGACTTTTACCCCCATTTTACGTTTGTAAAATCTAAAGACCCATGCCCCATGAAGATTCGTAACCATGTGAATATTCAATAATATGTAACTTTACTGCTAATGAATCAACATCATAAGAAAATGCTAAACAATGGAAAAATCAAAACAATAAATGAACTGTGTCATTATGTTTCCATATAGGGAACTGTATTACACTTAAAAAGTTTTGATGATTAGTTGATAATGGATAACACGACCAGACACAAGTGTTTTAGTTTTAAAGTGGTTAAATTATACAAATGTGGAGCCAATAATAATATGTATGATAATGCTGTCAACTGCAATTAAACCTGAATGAATGCCTATTAGTGAATTCACAATCCTCGAAATTTACGATTTTGGATTTGGAATTCCAATCTTCAGATCAAGTCCAATGTCATTCCGTTGTATGCTTATGGGAGAATACATCCACAAATCATCAGAGCTCAACAATCCTACAAAAACACCAAAACAAATTAGCATTGAAATTCAGGATATCTATAATGAGTTTGATCGTGTTTATCCATCCATCCGTAAATATGAGTTACCACCCCACCACCGTTATTTGAAGTTGCAAAAATTTGGACAACTGGACCAGCCTCTTCAAGCATGGTGCTAAATACCTGTCATGAAAACTCTTGCTAATCACAGATTCCAGTTTTAACACACATAATCATAGTTTGGATGCGTTTCATATCATTTGAGAATAACATATACCACCTCTTTGTTCCTTAGGGACAGACTCTGCAAGATCCGCCCTCAATTCTCTCGTTAATTCTCTCCTCATTCTTTTCTGTATAAGAAAAAGGCTTATTAAAGACCAACATTTTAGACATAAATGAATTAACAATGCAGTTGATACTTAACACCTTAGCATACAGACCCTGAGGATCGTGTTGCTGAGCCCTCTGTTTGGCTCTGGATTTTCCATTGTTGGGCAAAGACACTCCTTTTGAGTTATCGCTCGAAGCTTAAGCCATATATATCCTACTAGAAAACATTAGATTCATCTTCTGAACAGCAAACTAATGAAGCTCTGTCAATGAAGCACTCATATTATATTGTTTCCGTCTCCTCGTCCCGATCAACACACTACCTCTTCATGGTCTTTCTTTGGTTTTTAATACTTACCGCCTTCTCTTGTTCTTCTGCAAATATCAAGTACCAAATAATTAATGAGGATGATGAAGCATACAAATATTTGAGTTCAGATGACACCCCACATGATCAACAGGCGAATGTGATCTTTTCTCAGAGCTTTCTGATGGATGCATTTGAAAATATATTCTGCTTCCTTTGCAACGCTTTTTCCATGAAGGAACAGATTCTACATAATGTTTTCACCTGAATTCAATACTGTTTGTTCAAATTGTTTTTTTCCAAATAATTCACTGGATCCGCTTTCGATTAAATTGTTTTTTTAGTTGGAGGCAAATGACGACTTCTGTTCCATTGTCAAATAGACATTGGTTGGAAAACATTATTAGTAACTAGTTTTGAAATGTACATGCTACTATTAGTATCTGTTGAGAAGAAAACGGCATTGAACTGTTCACTACTTCCTCCAATGTTTTTATTCATGATTTCTGTCCAAAAATTTTGGAAGTCCACTACTAGGTACTTGTCATTTGACAGGCACCAAATAACTGCCCCATGAAAATTCCGCCACTCCCCTCGGTAGAACATGTTCCACTTAAGGAACTCCATTCACCTTCCAGAGACATGGCTAACCACAGTTCCATTCTATTTTTTCTGATTATACATGGAAGATGTTCGATTATACTAAGCCTTCTATATTATACGGGAAATGAGGCTTATACTTGAAACGTTTAGGTGTATATATAATTATATATATATATCTATGTAAGAATTTCCTTCATATAACAAAAAAAAATGTATGAAATGTACAGTGATATATTGGACTTTGTTTTTTGTACTCCCCAAAAATTTCGATACATGAATTCAATATTTTTAATGACTTGTAAAGCCCAGTTCTTTTGACTAGCAATCATTTTGTTATGATTGCCAACTACCTTAAGACAGGCCTACAAACAAATAGTTTTTAGCGTTAATAAATAACACAACATTAGCAAAAACTGCTAAAAAAATTTAATGTCCTGACATTTGGAATGAAAACTTTGATTGCCATAAAATATTTATGGACTAAAAATAAAATGATTATGAACTCTTTGAGAGGCCTTAAACAGCATGAATTTGAACTCCAATAATAACTAATTGTACGAGAATATGAATTTGAAAACTTAATCAATAGTAATTTGTAAAGGATAAAATGTTATTATTCAAAAGCAATGAAGTTAGGTAAAGATAGCATTAAGTGAGGATACTCATTTGGTGAAGTAATACTGCAGATACTCATATCTGGCATCGTTAGAACGTGCGGGGTCTTTTATTCATAATAAAATATTATGAAAATGACAACATCCCCTCAAATCAAAACAATAGATCGTGAGTGGGTTGAGGACATTTTTAAACTGATTTGCTGCTTCACAGAAAGTCTTCTACCTCACTACCGGGTTCCGCAAAAACTAGAATTTAAAAGTTTTATTAGTTTTGAATTCTATCTTTAAGTAGTAATAAGTTGCTGAATTTACTCTTTTCTCAATTTTTAAGTTTTTATGAGTTTTTGGATTCTAATCGGGGGGGTTGGTGTTAATTTAAAGTTTAGTTTATCTTTTCACTACTCCTCTATATTTTGTATTTTTAATCTAACGTTTCATATTTCTGTCTAAGTCACAAATATTTTTGGGGACGTTTTTTTAAAATGTGGCTTTTCACTTTCTGAATAGAAAGGACGAGGTCCAGCAAACCTTTCACATACGCGTAACTGAAACCTGCTTTTTCCATGGTCAAATCAGTTTTTGAAATAGTAATAAAATTTTTAATCATCATTTGATTTTGAGAATTTATAAATGCAAAGAATTCACCTAACAAAACTTTACTAATGAACGTAAAGAAGCAAACCAGATAAACAATACGATGTAGAAACAAGTATTTGTTAATGTTTAAATTAAGGTAAAAAAATAAATAAGACTACATGTGAAAAGAAAGATTGATTTTTTTCATTTCTAAGACTCAACTTAATTAAACTTAGGTGAATTTTTTATATATATATATGGCTCAAAGGTAAAAGTCATCTCTCACACACAAAGTGAAAGGTAAACTTTTGACTTTCTTGATCTCAAGATTTTTCTAATATGAAAATTATCTAGTAAACTTTATTTATTTAGTAAATCTTATTAAATATATATTTGCCTATTGAAGACTTTATATTTTCTGAAAATAGACAATCAAAACATATCTCAAATCACATCAAAAAAATATAGCGGGTATTGGACAAAAGCCTACTTTTTTGCTAACTTGAAGTGATAGGAAAAGATAAAAACTTTAGTTTGTCTTGAATGTTTATTAAATAATTGAGCATATTTTTACACATATATTTTTTTATTAAATTAAATATTAATTTATACTCTATTTCCCTTACTACGATTTTTAATCATAATAATTAATGTTTACAACGATGTACTATTTCCCTTCATCAATTCTAAATTGTGCTTGATTTTTTTCACATATTGTTTGCTTTGGTGAATGCAAGGCAAAAGGGTCCTTGGATAACATTAGGATTATATTCACACATAAAATTATTCAAATAAATACTAATCTTTTGGAAGATTACTTAAGTTAGTAAATATATACTTTAGTTTTTAATGATTTAACAAAATTGTTTTTGGTTATGTACTGACCTAATTTCTTGTCTGCTTTGGTAACTATATTTGGGATTTGTGAATTATTTATATGAAAAATAGCTTCTAGCTGGTGGACCTAGCCTCATAAAGCTATAAATATTGATTTGTTGTAAATAATTTTTAGAAAAAGCGTATAAAGTGGAAATTTAGCAAGAAATGTGATAGCAATTTAAACAACATTATGGTTTTCAATAGTAGAATCAAAAAGAAATTAAGTTTTTTGTCACTACTGATAATATATGTTCTTTGCTCCATTTTAAGTTGGGCACGGTTTTCGTTTCATCATCCGTATCAAAAGAATAATCCATTTTTTTTATATTGTAATATTAAGGTACAATTTTCTCTTGTATCTTTTGTTGGTCTCATTACAAGTAGTGCTCCAAATATATTTATGAGGAGAGAAGAAGTAGTAATTTTTAACTACTATTTGTTTTAAAAGCATTTTTATAATATTTCAAATTTTTATTTATTTTTTTTAAATTTCGTATCCGATCAAATATTTGTTACAATAAAATTGGGACCGGTATGTGTCCAATGACATTTAACAATTTATAACACCAACGAGTGTCCAATGGCTATTACTTCATATAGTTTCGATTTGAAGCCAAAGATTCCGCGGTGTTAAACGCTTCAACACGCCGTCGAACTACCATAAAATAGGACTTCTTCCCCACATTTTTTTTTAACAATATTTATGATCAAATTTAATTTATTTGCATCTAATATCCAAGAAAATCTTATAATACACAGAGAGATTGATTGGTCGGATAAAATTAAAATAATTCTGAATGAAATAATATTCATTAACAAAGGTAAAATAAAATAATATATCTCACTAATTTAATTGTCTCCAATTAAACTACCCTTCCAGGTAGAATTTAGTACGGAAGAAAATAAGTTTGATCTAAACATTGAAACAATTAGTAATCTTTTGGTCATAAACCATTTTTTCATAACTGAAAAAATTGTAAAAGAAAAATAAAATTCTACAAAAAGCATAGGTGTTAATTGTGTTTAACTATTTTTCGCGCACTGCATCTTCACCTTATTCATATTACTCTACCCTTTATCACAAAAGCGTCTTTAGGAGGAGAGTTCATCTAGTTCACACGTGAACTCTTGTTTCCTTTACGAAAATTAATAGTATAGTAGTTTTTATATTTTTTAAGAAATATTTAAATATAATGTGTAATCCATTCTTGAAATATTACATATGTTCTTCGATGGAGTTGGGTGCACCTCTGGAAGTGAGAGTAGAAATAGTAAAATCTTTTAATCTATCTTATTTTAATTTTCTTTCAGAACATATGCAACACATCTCATTAGGGTTTTGGAATAGAGAAAAAAAATTGGCCCTATAATTTTATAACTTTAATGGCTTTTCTGTGATAAAAACCAAATGTCAAACTTGGGGTGTCCACAATAATCCAAAACATAGGTAACCTGTTCAACCTTCCAGATTTTAAGGTTGGGCTCAAGATAATTGGATTGGGTTCAATCTTAACTCATTCAATGTCAAACTTAACCCATTTAATAGGATTCTCGAATTGAAACCCTATTCAATATCCGATTTCAACAACCGTTTTTTAAAATCTTTATAAGATATGTTAACTATATTTAAATATGAATTTATTATCTTTAAACAAACTTTTTAAGATTTAAATCTACCCATTTTGTTTACTCTACTTTTCTCACAAAAAAAAATCTTGAGCTAAAATTGAAATTGTGATTATAAAAGTTAAATTCAATATGATTAATTATGAGATTATCGAGTCAACTGGACGGGTAAACCCAACCAACCCGTTTTTTAGCCCATTGAGCCCAAAGTAAAAACTTGTGTGGGGTCAAGACCCAACCCGATCTTCCCCTATTCAACCCTTTAATATTTTCATTTTTCATCCAACCCAAACCCACCCATTTGAGCACCCCAATCAACCAATTTACATTTATTTCTTAGATTCATCTTTTTCATAATACTGCATCCATCATCTAAAATCTGAATAACCCCTCTATCTCCGAATCTCACAATCCCTGTCCCCCCCCCCACCCCTCACAGTAATATGTTTTGTTTACTATATTACTATGTTTTCACATGCAACCAATATTTTTTTTGCCGAAGTATCCAGAGAAAAAACCCCTTTATGTTCTTAAGGAAAGGATCAGATACATTTTAGTGTAATTCACCTCGATATAAGTGATAATAATTATTGTTTTAATATTTCAATTACTAGACATGTCTTATAGTAAAAAATAAAATTCTATTTTAGGTGCCAAAGAATCCACTCTAAATGACCATTTTTAGAAAGTGACGCGCGTGCCGGCCATTGCACGCGTACTTAAATATTCCTTCACATCCAATGATCATATTAAATTAAAAAAACATGCACAATACTTTTAAAAACGAGTTGCAATGTCCCCTTTTCTATTTTATAATATTATTTTAATTAGCTAAATATAAAGTCCCGTCCCAACAACACTATATTTTAAAGCAATTGATTATTAATATTTTTATGGATCCGTTAGATAAGAAGAGTATATTAAGAAAAAATATTACAATGTATTATATCTCATAAGTTACATTATTATTTTATTTTTTATTAGGATTATATTTTATTTTTTTTTCTGGAACCAATTAATTTAGACTTATAGCTTAATTTTAATATAAATATAGAATGACGAATATTTTTTTTTCAAGAACTTATATCGACTTTATTTATGAACAATTAATCCTCACCTAAGTTTTTAAACACTAGAAAACAACGCACTGTTTTAATCATATTATTTAAAAGCTGAATTTCCATTATCATAAAGTATGATAAATAAATAAATAAATAAATAAGAATTATCATTACATGGATAATTATTCATCTTGTAGTACAATAATCTCGAGAAAAAAGAAAACCTCTATATGTTTTCTCTATATAAATTAAGCATAAAATAAACTCCGTTTGATGGCGGCCTGCACGTCCTGCAAATTTTTCGGCTGTTTTGTTTCTATAAGCCTAAGGCATTATTTCCTCTTTTTGGAAAACAAAATAGTTCCCTAAAATAAAGCATAATTTATTTATTTTATTTTGTTTTATTTTGGGCCTAATCATGGTAAACTATTATAAATTGCTAGTACAGTTGTACAATTATATATTACTAATATTTCTTTTGGAAAATAATATCTATATATACGATATTCATTTAAAATAATGTAAAGTGAAACATCAATTAATTTGAAAAAATTATATATCAGTACTGCTGTTGGAAAAATATTAGTAAAACACAATTTTGATAATTTCAAAGTGGGCTTCAGATTTGGGGCACTCTATTTTCGTATTTTGCTCATTGAATCAAATCAAAGGTTCCAAATGGTCAGTATTATACTCCAAATTAAAGCAAACATTTAGGTTATTTCAACTACTATATCTTGTCATTTAAGAAAAGTATAATCTGCCGCAACAGTTTCCTCAATTTTTGTTATTCGTCTGATTTGTATAAATTTGAATTTATATAATTTGGTTCCTGATGATTTAAATCGAGAATTTTGTATATACTTATTCTAGCTATTAGTATACGATTTATGAAAAATTCACAATAAATTATGCTCTTTTGTATATTGGCAAGCGAAATATATAAATGGAGTTCTAAAAAATTCTAAAATGTATAAATATGGGATTTGTATACACTTACCCTATAGGTATATTACTATATTACCAAGTGAAGTATACAAACGGATAGAAATATACAAACTGCAGCCTCCATAGCAAACATAATTAAAGTATCGAGCACAATAATTAAAATTATAGTTATAAAGTCTTATTATATCTGTTATATTTTTTATTTCTAAAATTTTCTCTATAAAGAGAGAAAAAAAATTAATCAACTTGCATGAACAAACTTAAAATAATTGTATTTATTAAACCAGGAGTATGATTTATTCTATTTATAATTGAGAATACGAAAGCCTTAGTCGCTGAAAGAACATTCTGTTGGAAGATAAGAAGCCAAAAGAATTTTAAAATTAAATTCAAATCAAATCATTACCAGTTTAGTTACCACACTCCACAATCATTTTTATTTGATTTTTAAGAATAAGAGTATTTATTGTATATAATTTTTCACGAAAAATATCTATTAAATACATACGCTCTCCTTGAAAAATAATGAAAATAATTAAGAGTAGACGAACAATAAAAATAAATAATCTATCATCTCAAAGCTTATTGAAAAATCGAGTACTAAGACTTTTCAAAGATGTTAGATCAAGATTGGTGAGAGGAGGATGTTGAGAAGTAGTTTAATTGAACTTTTATTCATGCTTTAATTATATATATATAATAATAAGATATAAATTTCCATCCTTGTAATGATTTAAGTTCTTTGAGACACATAATTTCATTGGTCTTAACGAATATAGAACTCAAAGACAACATAAGATTTTGCTACATATAAGGGTCGTTCATGTCTCGTGAGACGAGGCTACCCTAAATTTTTCTACTTGCCTTATGGCTCCATTACCTTTTGAGAGGGTGGGTACCTACTTATATATAATTTCATTTAATATAATTTTTTTTATTTTTTTTTATAGTTGATAGCTTCGAATAATCTAAATTTACACTATTTAAAATTTATTAAACAAAATAATAAAATTATTTTTATTCATAAAGCTCAAACTCAAAATCTTTAATTAATATCGACTATCTTACCACTTTATTGCGTTTGAAAGCTAAACTTCTTAAATATAGATACAACTTATTTTAATTAAATATAGAGATTGGTGTGGTTTGAGAGATGGAGAATTGTCAAATTGCGGCGACACGTTGAAACAATATATGTATTTAATCTAATTCCAACGACGCGTTTTCTCATGCAATATATTAGTAATATGGTATATCTATTTGCTCTAACTGTGAAATTGTAATTACCCCATAGATTAGATATAAAACACTGAAATAAATAACTATATGTTAGAATACAAGTGTTGAAGGTAAGAACAAATCGTTGATAAGTGTTGTACAAAATACTTTTTAAAATGAGTGGATTATTAGTAAATCGGTTAATAATATAAGAGAGCTTATTTCTGCAAGATTTTTAATCTTAAGACTTAAATTGACTAAAAAGCAAATTAATTGATGTTGCAATCCACTTTCACCTTTTACCAAATACTATTGAAAATATTCTGGCAATCATCCAGCCTTATGGCGACAATCCTTAAATCATCATAAACTTGTTAAAAGGCATGTTTTGTAACTCAAATCGACTAGCGCTGTTCATTTCCTCAACCAATTGAATTTCATTTCTTTTCATGCCTAGTATTAAATAAGAAATTTGACGATCCGCCATATTTGGTCCAAGTTCTAATCAAACATTAAATTTTGAACCATTTATTAAAAATGAACCCGAAGTTTGAACGGCATGCTTAATAACTACACGTATTTCCTGAAATAACTTGGATCAACATCTGCTGTGGAGAACATAAAGCTTGATGAAAGTAAACTTTACATTCCATAAGTCATATTCAGTTATAGACAGGCATTGATGGCATGATTTGAAGTTGGAACAAGAAACAAGAACAATATAGATATAACTCCGGAGGAGTAAAATTTATCATCAGTGCAAGTACTAAGAATTTCTTTTCTGAGCAGAAACTTCAAAATAACATGCATGAAGACTTGCTTAAAGAAGTGATTTTCTGGGATCCTATTAATGTGAGAGCCGATGCCTGTCAAAAAGGTTGAAAACATCTCTACATACAGTTTCCAAATATCAGGACTTCTACTGACATATTAAAACCAGTAACATCATAGAAATGAGATTTGTGAGGAGGCAAACGGATCTCAGGCTTGCATATCCTTGTTAAATCATATTCTTCATACTAATCACATGATATCACCAATTTCAAAGCCATTAACAGAATCTAATCCGTTGCAAAAACAATGTGACAAGGTGATATTATTTCATTTCAGCATGTTACTCTATTTAAATTCCAAAAAGAAGTAACTAAAAAAAACAAACAATAAAAAGAAATGGGAGGAGAGAGAGCGAAGCTATCAATGAGGTACATGGGAGCTGGGGAGGTATCTCTATAAATCACAGGTTATCAAGAATTTTGTGTTCGACCCAAAACAGTGACATGATGACAACAAAGACTGGGCACGTACAAGCAGCAGAAGAATAAGCAACTCTGTCGGTCCTGTTGACAAATGATGTATAGCCGTAACTCAGGCCACCAAAGACTTAATGGCCATAAAATTACCACTATTCATTATCAGGCAGCTCCTCATCCAGACCACTCTGAGCAATTCTATAATACAGGATACCCATGGTTGCCATGCAAGCCCTGCACATAAGAGAGGAGAGAAGTTTCATGTCCACCAAAAACTGAACCTAATAATAATACTAATGTCAACAAACAAAATACACATAAACAGCCTTAACATAGTCATCTGAGAACTACTTTGGTGCTGAATGTACAAGTAATCTTAGGATGTAAGTTAGCAAACTTCCTTCTTCCAGGAGGGTTTTCCCTTTTTTCTTTTTATTTGTACTTTTCTATTGAAATTGGGTATATGAACCAGATATTTTGGGTCAAGTATCGATGGTTACAAACTTGCAGTCTTCTCATAAGTAGTTGAAAGAGCAGCAGGAAAATTGTCAATTACTGATAATGTGGTCCTGATGCAAAATGAACAGAACAAAAAAGGACATGTGACATATCAATCTGACAAAGTTCAAAAACAATGGATACTAAGACAAAACTAGACAAAAAGCATGGTTTCAAGATCTCTTAGTCATCAAAGTAGAATTTATCAAGCCTTCTTCCTTAAATACCTTATATTTAAAAATTTAGGTACAATAAAGCGAAGTTCAAACATAATCAATGTTGATCAAGAAAGAAGCAAATAAAGGGGAAGACAAGAATCAGAATTAGCAGACATGATTGTATAAATGAGGCGGAGTTTTCTTGGATCCATCTTGAGTTTATGATGGCGCTGACGACCTTCGGGATAATCATTCAGCATTTGATGGCATTTCTTTAGTTGGTGGTCAGTGTTACTGGTAGAGTTGGCAAGGAACTGACAAAAAGGGAGCAATGATCTTCATAAAACTTTATGGCGAAATGAACCTGCTGATTTAAAAGGGCATTAGTTTGTCAAAGACAACTACACCAGTTGGTCTACACGAATCTTATATATCTAATCCATCCGTCTCATTCTTCTAAAGCTAACAACTTTCATAGATCTCATGGCTACTCTGTGGCATAACATACAAAGTCTATTATCTAAATTAAAGACTCCTGACAATGAAACCTGACTTAGTGTTGTAATACCCCACAATGACTAAAACATAATTCCTAAGTAGTCAAATCCACATAGGATATTGTTCTTGTTATAGAACATATGGATAGGTCTTTGCAAAAACAACTTTATCCTCCAGTGATTTAGGTTCAAACTAATCCCCCTTTCAACTAATTCAATCAAATCGTGGCACAGGACCAATCTATTCTACAAAAGGAATTCTTACTAGGTCCTCATTTGACATGGAAACTCCAAGAACTACCGAGAGCAACATGATAGTTAAATCCATCTTCCTACTTTTTCAGAAAATCCCAATGGTTTCAAAATGAGACGGATAAATACAGTTGTCAGAAACACCAAGTGGCAATATCATGCTAGAAAAATACAAGCAACAAAAAAGGCATTGAAAAAAGTATTTAGTGGCAAATTTGCCAATTGAAACTTTTTTATTTTCATTAGAATCATGGGAGCTCAGGCCCTCAGCAAAGGAAAGATATACACATCATTAAGGAAGAGAGCTCCACCCTCTTCGTTGTTACTTTTTCCGTTTCATCCTCATCATCAGCAAAGTATGATACTTGCAGAGTTTGCCTTTCTACTTGCAAGGTGTTCTGTAGTTGTGGTGGCTCCAGGTGTAGGAATGTAATCATGAATAAGGTTAATAAACCCAACAACACACAAATCAAAAATCTACTGTACATAGTACGGCTCTTGCAACATGAAAACAAAAAGTTTGCTTACACCAGAAGGACTTGTGCTTTTATGAAATTGAGTCTCGTGATTAGACATAGATGAAGGATGCTGAGGTGGAGCCATTCTATTTCCACAATGTCGCAGGCTTGCGTGTGGTTTGGAAGAACCACCTGTCGCAATGAGCTTTCCTTCAGAATCTTTTCCACAGTTGAAATATGCTTCAATGGATTTTCAGAAGCAAAAGCAGGTGGAGCTCGAGGTTCTGATAAGGGCAGAGTCACTGGAGGTTCCAAACAATTTTGTCTCAGGGCAGTCTGCAAGCAGCAACAAAAAGGTAGCATTGCGGACTCACAACGGGTTGTTTGCGACCATGAAATTCAACCCCCCCCCCCCCAAAACGAACTGAAAGCAAAAAAAACACAGAATATTTCAGAAGAAAATTCTTATAGGGAACTATGACACCTAACTTGGCAAATGAAATATCATCCGTCGCCAAGATTACCACACAATACAAGAAGTTTCATACTAATAAGTTACAGCCGCTTAATGGACATGAAGCTTATGTACTATCCTTACTTACAATCATTCTCATTAGAAGACAGGAAGGTTCACATGGGAGCCAATACATGACCAAGTATATGATGGCACATAGAATAACAGGATAGACATTGAATATTCAGAATTAAAGCAATTAGTACCATCTATGGTGAAATGTGGAGGGTGTATTCCAGGAAACCAAGATAAACCAGAAAGTTCATTTTCCAATATGGTGAGGAAATTGATCAGGATGTTTTAATCTAACACTCGCGTGGGAAAATGACATGAACATTTTATGGGCTAATCAAATATAGGTCTGATCTGTCACTTCAAACCAATACACTAAACATTATTGTTGGAAAACCGTCATCTCACCACTCACCGCATCCCAATTAATACCAAATGAACTTTTGCCTCTATGCCACCAATTAAATATCGACAAAAGAAATTGGTGACAAAAGATATTTTAATCGGTAAAAAATTTAAATAAGTACACAAATGACAAAACACACCGAAAAGCTACGACATTGTTTGAAACATGAGTGAGAATATTATTGCAAAGAAAAATAAGTAAGGATAGATAATTTAGTAATGACGAGAAGGTATGGATGTACAAAGTCAATCAGAAAAGCAATAATAGGGGCTTCATTATCTTCTTCTTTTTTTGAGAAGGGCGGAAAAAAAGACTTTATTATGATTTTCTCCTCAAAACAGTTTTCTGAACCAATTAAAAGATAAATCACAGCCATTTCACCAGCGTACGGTGCCGGTCTAACCGAAAGTCCACCAGCAGTTCTTTGTCAAAAAACCTTAACAGAGAAAAATAACATGCTTAGAAGATTAAAACATACTTGCAACTACATACTACTCTATGCAACATGTCATCAAGCCCAACCTGAATGTAGTCCTGATATGGGAACTGCTAAAAACGAACCCGACGACCAAAAGGAAAAGTAAACTATTGTAACAAGGAAATTCCAAAGATTGTGCGAATATCTGCAAAGAAAGAAATTCCAATAATAAAGAACATAAACAAGGTGGAGAGTCTTTTTTGGAATGTGTGATTTAGAAGAGGATTCCATGATTGGAAGTGCGCCGAGTTGTAAGTTTTAGTTGATTGATTGCCTTACTCCATGGATCAGGTCAATCCGGTGAGAAACCACACGTTTGGTGGGTGTCTTAAGGAATCATGGAGTTCTCAGTGAACAAAAAAACTCCTATATGAAAAAGTTGGTTAGAGAGGATATGTGTCCATGTAATGCGATATGGATACCAAAAGGTGCCAAGGAGGGATCTGTTGCTTTCCACTTGCTAGCCGTAGAGGGGTGGTGATTTTGGACTGCGGGAAATCTTAGAAAGCCAAAGGTTGCTGCGTCAATGGGTTTTACATGTTTAACAGAGACTCGGACGGATTTATCTTCTTCGAATTGAGGCAAGCCATGAGGTTTATGGTGAGATATTATTTAGGTGGTTTGACAACATATAGGCAATGCCAAAAACTGTAAAGGTGGATGGAAGAAAAAAGGGCGGGGGGGGGGGGCCCAAAGGGAAGGAGGAAGAAGAGAAGGGCTTGCAACGCGATTACAATTGCATTACTGTGGGTGTGTGTGGATGAGAGTGATGAAATAGGAGGGTTTTGAAGGATTTAGAGTCTCTATTTGTCCCAGTACGCGTAGGTCTCCGTTCACTTACTTTCTTTGGTGCTCACATAACGTTCTTTGTTGTATAGAACTATAGATGATTGGTGGAGGTTTGTAGAGAAGAATATATATTTTTGTAGATTCTTACCGTTTGGTTTAGTTTGGCCATGTTTATAAATGAAAATATATTTACATGATAAAAGAAAAAAAGGGAAAACACCCACCGAACTCTCTTGGTTGAAGGAATATTTAAAATCCACAATTTGTTGTCCAACACCAATTAATGTCAGTAAACACTCCATTAGCTGTCACGCCTAGCAAAAGTGCACTTTCAACAAAGGCGACAACTAGAAATTCAGAACTTAAGAAGTAACACCAAACGGGACGTGTTTAAGCAGCATAATGAAGGTCTGGATCCAAAACCACAGTTAGTATTCTTATTATATTGTTTTCTCGGTCAAAGAAGCGATAGCAGAGAACACAAAAAAGTGATAAACATGCCATCATGGAATCATTCCACAAGTATGTGGCATTGTCGGGAAACCACGAGTTGAAGAGTATGAAGTGTAAGGTGTTATTCTTCATAATCATCACCAAAGCAGAATATCCAATAACGAAATGACTCGAAGAAAAAAAAAAAGGGGGGGGGGGGGGGGGGGGGGCATGTGCGCTGCAAAACGACAACACAATTACTGTGCATAATAGCTCTTTCAAACTTTGTATGGAAGCGTGATCATGATTCTTTAACACTGTAGGAGGCCATAATCTGGCATCGACAAAGTATCTACTATTAATGGTTGATAGAGAAATGGAATATGACCAAAACACGCTTAAGATCGTGTATTCAAAGCGCCAGAAAGCTTTTGTGCCAATGTGTCCAGTGGAAACATTTCTACTGATCTCAAAGTGGGGTATTTCATAATTATTTTCAATAAAACTCATCTTGTCTCAAGAACGAGCAATTGTGATGGTCAATGTTGCACATAAATTCAATCGGCAGTTAATTTTTTTTAGGTCTGGCCCTCTACCTTTCTCCACTTCTTAAATACCAACCAGGATTTGATGTCAGGATATGGATTGTAACGAGGGTAACCCACACATCACACGTTGCACTCCCACTCAGTAGACTAGTGACAGTGATGCTAAAAAAATCAATCTTTGTTCTACTAGAACAAAATCCTATTAGTAGCCGGTTAACTGCAAAACAACCATAACGTAGTAACTAAATGCAAGTCAACAAAAAACAAGCACAAATTCATTGAGAAATAGGACTTGCGATGGTGGAACATATATTTTCTTTTTTCTGATACTTTTGTTAAAATCTTTACATGAACAGGAAACAAAAAGCAGAGCTAAGGTACAAAAAGTAGTCTCTCTTCTAATCCAGGTAATACTACTAAAGCTCTTTCCAGAACCTGAAGACATTTTATTACACGGACAATGTGTTATGCCTTTTAAGTCCTCCTAGCAAAGACCTGCCCACAGCTGAAATTCACACCTTAAATCCAGACATTATTTTTTCCTTTTTGTAACCAAGAAATCCCTGAGGACTCTAATGGCAACAGCTTCAAACTTAGTGGAAGTAATGGCCCCTCTACCACTTTTCCAAATTCAAGACATTGTGTCCGGCAGGATTCAGGACCCATAGTTGCACTAATCACCTATCAGCGCCGCAGCAGCCTACCACTAGACCTATCCTAGGGTCACGAATCCAGCCATTTCATCCAGAAGAGTATCTAGACTATTCAATTTCTATGCACAAGGAGCAACATTAAAATAACCTGGTACAATAGTGTGGAAAAGGCAGAATGTACGATGTTGAAACTTCAGGAATAGGACAACACATCAGCCAGCTGGAGAGTGTGTGCGGGAAAAGAGTTTAGAGTGAAACCAAGCAGCTTGTATGTATTGTATCTGCGAGAAGCACGACTGATGTAAAAAATACCCAAGAGAAGAAGTTATTGCAACTTATTAAGGAAGGTATTTTTCTATGGCCGCAAATGGATTAGCAGATACATACGCAAAGCAACCAAACCGAGTTACCCAGCATCAGTTCCTTCTGCAAGCTCAGACCTTTACAATAGAAACATTTAGGAGGACAGTCATACTCTCCATCTATGACCCACTCGGAATAGGCCGGATCTGAATATTTGGGATTCTTTCGGAAAACACAAATGATGAAAGATAGAAGGAAAGCCAAGTGGATCTCATTGGGAAGCAAGATAAAAACAAACAACTTGACAACGAATGTCAATGAAAAAATACGGAATTATTAAAAAATGCAGAAAGGCACAGCAAGGGTAGATAGCCATATCCCATATCCCACAAATAAACTAAAAATAGTCAGGTCTTAGCAAAAGTAGTGTTAAACGCCCTGATGAAACTAAAGTGAACAAAAGGGATATATTTGGATAACCAGACGTTAATAGGATTCAAGTGAAAACATATAAACTCACCATACATTAGAATTTTTCGAATGACTACTCAGCGGCATATTAGTATTGGCTTTGATCAAAAATCAGTAATGAGAGATTGATTGCGATTAGCACCTTCTACCACCCTCGAGATAGATTCTCAAAAAGCGTTTTCTAATAGAATTGGTCATTAGTGATTAAACAAAACAGAATTTCCTATCAAATAAAAAAACATCTGTCCTCCACGGTCAGAGTTCCAGTTTCTACTTTTGTTATTAGGACCGAAAAATTGAAAATATGAAGTTGTTGGATACAAATATCAGTGCAATCATCTGAATGAGAGTCAACACTCATCTATTATCAATTCACGGATAAATAAAAGTCTCAAAGATTGATCAAATGGAAAATTACATACTAAGCAGCATAGTTGAATAAAAGCCGAAAGAAAAATAGCAAAAATACAATACCACGATAGTTTGATGCTCCGGAAAGGCATATGCATTCTCCACACAACAGCGATTTATTTGTGCACGAACAGTATAATTAGTTGCCTGCAATCCTTAACACAATTTACACTTCATGGACCATATAAACATCACAAGCCAAAGTCCTCAATGGACATTACGGATGAAATTTTCAGTAAACAACCCAGGCCATACTTGAGGAATTTTAAAGGGTAAAAAATTTCACGAGATAGAGGTTTCAGTTAACTTTATAGAACAATAAGCTTTTACTGCCCTTCATTAAGGAATATGAAAATCGACATTAACAATTATGAAAAATACTACCGCTGGAATCAGTTAAAAAAATCAGGGCAATGTACGAGTGGCATGGCAATATCAATCCGTCGGATTCAAATTTGCAATTCACAAACCCACGTTTATTTTCATACATTAGACTTCTAACATTTTCCAAATTACACAATTATTTGATCATCTGAACTAAACAAAAAAACACTCTACGCACAAGAGAGACGAGGAAGAGAGAAAATTCCTTCTTTACATTGCAGACCACCATTGCATTGGGCTCAAGTAGCAGTGAAATAGACAGAGTTGAGATCGGGGATTCGATAGGCAGAGAATTGTTAGGGTGAGGCTGCGGGAGAATTCGAAATCAATAGACAGAATTCAGAAGAGGAGAAACTCCAGTATGTGGGTAGCGGAAATGGCAAAATTCAGATTATATTATTAAGTTTAGGGAGTTTTACAGATCCGTTTCGATGTTTTGGAGTGTTGATTGGGTTGATGACGATGGCGCTCGTTACTGGATCTGTGGAGCGTTGGGCTCGGTGGTGGGCTCTTTCTTTATGGGTACCAAAACCACTTGTTACGCAAATTATTTAATTTTAATTTTATCTATACCATTTAAATGTGTTATAAATATTGTGCTTAAAAAGTATTTTCAAGATTAATTATAGGATCTTGAGTTCAATATTTATCATATATATTTAATCTATAAATAAAACTTACAAAGCGTTTAAACATTTACATGTTTTTTCTGTAAGATCATTAATTTAATATAATCTTATATTTGGGACCCATTGTTTGTTGAAACCGTATTTATGACATGATTTGCGTATTAGTAAAATGGCAAATGAACGATAAAATTTTAGTATATTTGTTTTTTACAAGGAATGAGTTCGCCCCTTTTTCAATAAAAATGCACATTTACGAAGTTCAAAACAGGAAGGAGAGTAAGACCAATATAACTAAGGACTAATTGAGTATGGATTTATTTTATTTTACTTATTTAAAAAAATATGTTTATAAATTTTAAATGTAACAGTTGTATATGAAATTTAGAGAACACTAAAAACATGGTTAGTTAGGGGTGTCAAAAATGAAAGCCACAAACATAATTACAAACCCGACTAATCCCATATTTTAAGGGATGAGCTCCAGATAATTTGAAATGGGGTTCAATCTCAATCCAATCAAGCTCACCGTCATTTGAAGGAATCTCAATTGAGCCCAATTCAGTCTCCAATTTTAACTCGTTTTAAAAAAAAAATTTATTTAGATTTGTTCCTATATGTAGCATGAATTATTATCATCAATATCTTGTAGTTATTATTATCAATTGTTATTTTTTAAACAAAAAATTCTTGAATAAAAATTCAAATTGTTGATTATAAAAGTTAAATACAATACCGTCAAAATTATTGAGATTAATCGGTCAAATGCGGACAGGTGACAAGACCCAAACCATTTAGTCATTTAAGCCCAAAGTAAAACTGGGCGGGAAAAACTCAAACGAATTCTATTTAACCTATTATAGTCTTTTTGAAAATGGGTCAAAAAACTCTAAAACTTTTTGAATAACTTATAATACCCTTAAATTATATTTTTGATCAAAATTTACCATTTTCCCGACAAAAACGATTTTGGGTCAAAAATGCTCTTCGAATTACAGAAAATTGTTTAAATGTCCTTCTGGAGGTCACATGACACCCAATAGATTTTCCCTGCCACATTTAGAGTAAAGGAAAATGGTAACAAGTAACCTTGAAAAAATATAAAAATAGCTCATAATACCCTTAAATATTTCAGCTCAATACACACCCTTCCCATCAAATATTGGGTTAAAGGGACCTTTTATTAACGGAAAGTTGTTAAAATTCCACATGTGACCCATTGACTAAATTCTAAAATCTTATTTACTCATTTTCCTGAATGCATTATTTTCCAGAAAACGATTCACCCCTTCTCCCTCATTTAGCCCGGGCTAAGGTTCACGGTTTTTCTTAGGTCGTTGGGTTTCAAGTAGAGATTGTGGTTATAGGTTTAGTAAATTTTTTTTATTTGTTATTGTGGTTTTTACAACCCGAAAGTCCACTTTGAAACTCAGCTCGAAAAAAAGTTATGAACTTGGGCCGCGACAATAACGTGAAAAATTGAAAAAATTTTCTAAATTATCTCTTTTAAATTCGGTAAACGTAATAAAATAAGAAAAAAAATATATATTAACCTACAACCATGATATCAACTTTGAACTCCGCCCCCAGAAAGCTACGAAACATTAGCTGCGAAAATTAGGAGAAAGTTGTGAAATTCCTAACTATCATACTTAAAAAAATTGTAACATAATAAAATAGAAAAATATTTACTAAAACCACACGCATTGACTAATCTACTTTGAAACTCAGCCATGAAGAAAAGTATAAAAACCTAGCCGCCGAAATGGGAGGAAGAACAGGTGAATATATCATTTTGAAATAATTGAAATTAGGGGGGAAGTGGAAAAGTAATTATTAGTAATTAGAATTTAGGGGATTTAGTCTATGTGGCAATTGGAACCGTATTAACATGCAATGTAAATTCCACGTGTCCATTAAAAACTTCTATTGATAAGAAAGAGACTTTTGATCAATAGTTTGACGGAAAATGTAGTTTGAGCCGGAAACATGTTTAAGGGATAAATATAAAGGTTAAGGGTATTTTTGACCCTTTCTATTGAGTTTACGCGACAGTGGAATCTATGAATGCAATGTGAACTCCATAGGTATTCACGTGGCAGTTAACAACTTCTGTAATAGAGAAGGGTTAGCTTTTGACCCCAATGTATAACAAGGGAAAGGTAGTTTTAAGCCGAAAATAAAATTTAAGAATATTATGAGTGATTTCAAATAATTTAAGATATTTTTATTCCTTTTTCTATATCAATTTCAACCCAAAACCCGCCCATTCGACACCCCTAGTTTTAGATTTAAACTTGCCTCATTTTTATTCTTTTAAATATATATGAACTTTATTTGTATAATATTAAACTCAAATACTTCATATTTCATACATTTTGAATTTTTTTGAAAGGAAGTTAGGAGAAATTTTATTTGTTTGCACAAAGGCACAAAATGAATAAGAAATTATTACGCGTAAAACAATTTTTTAAAATTTAAAATAGGGTATCTTTTGTGTTTGATTGCTGTTGTCAGAAGTAGTAGTTGAGTAGCGCAAAGCAAAACGGAAGAAAAGAGTTAGGCCTACCTCTCTTTTAGCTCTATAAAATTTTTTGCCAAAATTTTTGAAAAAACCCAAACAATTCTACTACTTCCTATTCTGGCCCCCATTTGAATTTAAAATTCTGGAAGCATTCATTGAACCTATTTTTTTCATTTTTCAAAATCTCTTCTCTCCCCTTCTCCCTCACTCTCTGTGAACCATAGTCACTCCATACGCTCCCACATCCGGTACTTAACTCTGAAATCAAATCATTTAAGCGAACAACAGGCGATATTCATGGGACGGCGGTGTTCGCAATCTGCGGGAAGAGAGCCGAAAACCGCCCAGGACTGGCATTCCAACCTCCGCTCTCCAACCACAGGCGATCACCTCCTGGTTCTTCTTGGGTAAGGTTAATCACTTTGCTGAATTGCTAAATCTCTGAGTTAATTAATTTAATTTGCGCAATTTATTGGATTCATCTCTTTTTGTGGCGGTATTAGATCTTACTAATCTGAATTCTAGTTTGCTTTGACTGCTTTGATTTTGATAGCTTTACTTTGAGCCCAAAGGCTGTGTAAAAACACTGAAGTGGTTATTACACTAGAATGTTAGATCTATATCCTTAGTTTGATTTTTAGTGTGATTTTATAAGCTTAATCGTTGGAATTTTATAGACGGTCCGTTGTACGATTTGCAAGTGCCATGCCTTGAGAGGAGAGAGTTCCCAGCCACGGCGGTTGCCAGTGCTGATTGTGCCTTCCCATGATTCATCTGGATCAGTTGCCAGTGCTGATAATACAGTAGAAGGTAATAATGATGTTGTGTTTACATTTACCTAGTGTGTAAATACGGTTGATAGCTGAATTATCCTGGTTCGGTGAATTGGGTGAATATATTCTAGTGTTTTTCTCTAGGATTTAATATTGGAAACTAATTTGCTGGCTTCTCGTTACTGGTAAACAAATTTTGGAGGAAAAACCACAACTGTCATGTAGCCACCCTCAGGTCATCTTGTTAGTTCTTTATGGCATAGTCAGTGGTTGTGAAAGCGCGTTTGTAAAGCGCGCTTCAAAGCGAGGCGGACCTTGTGCGCTTTTCTCGAGAGGGCGAGGCGATCTGAAAAAGCTCTCGCTTCAGATGAAGAAGAAGCGAGAGAAGCTGCCCATAAGGCAAAAGCGCAATTATAAAAAGCGCGCTTTAAAAAAAGCGGACAATTAGGGTTTTTTTTTGTTTAAAAAAGAAAAGTTCTTTATAAAAAATCTGAAATATAACCTTCTCTCTCCTCACGACTCTTTCCTCTTTTCTCCTCGCGGACTCTTCTTTCACAATACTTCTTTCCCTCTTTCTCTCTGGGACAATCCTCGACTGAGGCTTGTCTATCTTTAACCTCGGCGCGACTGCAGGTAACTTTTTGGTTCAATCTCTTTTTTTTTACCAAATGTTCGTGAGTTCAGCTCTAGGAGTTTCTTTTCTCCTGAAATATACAATCGTTCGCCTGTGCTTCATATCTATCTCTCTGAGATTTCGACTACTCTAGTTTTTTCTAACTTCTTCTCTTCTTTTCTTCATCTCTGCTGGCCTGATTGTTCTAATAATGACTGCTGCCTGCTCCTTCTTTTTTTTTTTTCAATTTTTTGCTTTTTTTTATTTTGCTGATCAGTCTAGCAGCCTTGTTGAAGAAAGGGGGAGTTTGAATCTTGTGAATTTAATTATGTTTTAATTTTTTTGCTTTATATGTTCTTGACTTATGAGTATTTTTGCCTATGTAATGTCTTGCAAATCTAAGACATATTAACTCAATTTTAGTTAGTTAAATTTTTGTATTTATTACTAAATGTCGCTTTTTTTAAAAAAGCGCGCCGCTTGTTCACGATTCTCGCTTGGTGAAGCAAGTCCTCGTCGCTTTTTCCGCTTCCGTTCCCAAAACAATGGGCATAGTTGTATTTGCTGGTGAAACCATTTACTCAGTATAATAACTTTCTCACTGGAAATGTTTTCTCCGGTTCAAGGCTTGTGTTCACACTGGAAGAGAGGATATAGTGGGAAGGCATGATGCACATGTTCGCTGCAGTGATTACTCATATGCAATGGTCAGTATAGATAATTTCCACGGCGTTTTCAATTTTCGCTGACATTTGAAAGTTACTTCTTGCTGCCATATATAAGTATGGAATTTGTGGAATATTATTTGAATTATAAGGAGATGGGAAAATAACCAGTCAGATTAAAATTTCTTGTGCATTTTGCTAGGCATATTCCAGCATGTAATCAGCGCTTGGTGAAAACTGAAAGAATCTTTACACTTTTTCACAATTCAATTTCTTATGCTTTCTTTTCTGTACACATTATGTGCCCCATTGAAAGTACAAAAAAATGATAGTTAAGACGTTATGTAAGAATTATAGTCCAATATATTGGTTGGCGTTCTATAGAATTTTTTTTCTTCAACGGACAATTCATGCAGTCAATCACAACTCAAAGCTCTGGTTGGTTGGATAGGAAGTTGCTTGTGTCACCTACCTTTTCATAAACTTATTGCCTATATTTCAAAAGTGCCCGTAATGCTTTACATTGTGGTCAAAATTAACTAATTTCTGCATAGTTAGTATGATAGGGTCAAATATGACTTTTAGTCCCATGATCGATTTGGGCCCCTATAAATGTGATTGGAAATCGCAATGGTGGCATTTCTATTATTCAGATTATAGTCAGTATGTTTTGATAGTTGGGATCCATTGGACATTCTGTGATTTGTCTTGTGTGGCAAGGGACAAGTGAAACTGTAGCTGGGACAAAACATTGAAATGGATGGGATCCTAGAGGTGCAAGTGGACAGGAGCAGAATCTTGTTGGAACTTATACACAACCAGAGGGGTTACTCCTATCCCTGTGGGAAAAAAACGGTAGGTGTTAGCAAACTGCTGGTAAGACAGTGAATGCTATGACTGCGGAACATAATCAACCTGAACAGACGGAGGGAATCATCCTGAAGATCAAATAGATGTGTGCGTTGTTTATCCACAAGGGAAACAGGTTTATTCCTTTATCTCTATTTGCTGCTCCATGGTAGCGTTTTAATGGTTCAATATTTGGACTTATGGTTGCAAGGTTTCTGCTTTTTCTATCTTAGAGATAATTGCAGTAACTCTATGATTGGAAAATCATGAGGGTCCATTTGTCACTGTATTGGACCTCAATTATTCCATTCACCATCATAGGGATTTCCACTCTATGTTATTTAAAAATTTCAGAGTCAAACACATTTAAACAAAGCGCTAGGTGATACCTTTCAGTTCCCCGCGCTACCCCCTACCAGCCACCGCCCCGGTGTGGTGCTTCCAGTACAAACGTGAACTAATCTGATCCATTTAAAGTAAGAGTCAATCTTAATTTGAAATAAACCATAAAACCACATTAATCATTCATCCCTGTATGAAATACTATGACACACAAAATATTCTCTGAAGTTTTCATGATCAATGTTGTTGAAGTTTGGAGGACACTTTTGAGGCTCATTTGAGCAAATTCTTGGCATGAAGGAAACTTAACTTATTGGATCAGGAATGTTAGAGCTTCAAACGAAAACACATTTTGGTTCCGAATTAAGAATTATGCTTTCATCATTTTCTGGGTTCTTTGATGCATTGCCTAGCATTTCTCATTATAAGTGTAATTGCAGGCATGCCTTAAGGTAGTTGAAGGTCGGGTTGAATGGAATTTTTGACTTTCTGAATCCGGTCAATCGAAGAATTATGTAAATTTGCTAGCAATCTTTATCCCCCCATGTGGTACTTCTTCAAAAGACTTCTATTGTGTTTCTTTGGTTTACTTTATGATTTTGTTTTGGTATTGAAACAGAAGTAATATGAAGAGGAGGTTGTAAGTTCTATGCTTAACAGGGTGGAAAAATATTTATCAATTAAGTCATTTCGTTTAAAGATAATTACAGTGACTTATGATAAAGTATAATAGTGACATAAAAAGGGGGAAATTAATTTGATACCACAAGTTGACAACGGCATTGCCTGTGTATTAACTTAAACCTGTTAAGATAATATTCTTAGAGTCTATACTGGACAGACAGACAAAATGGTCTGTGACAAACAGAGAATCATTCTTACCAATCAAGGAAATTGAATGGGAACTAGTTTATGTGAAATCTAATATTTTGAATAAACTTAAGGTCCAGTTACTTTTTTGTGGATTGTTTTCTTTCATTTTAGATTTGAAATTTTAATTGGCCTTTTGTATATTTGAATGAGTTTGTCAAATGGTTGAATAACGAGATAGAGACAGCTAGTCCTCCTGAAATTGGAAATGAGGAATGGGGAAACCATGTTATAGATTAGTTCTACGGATTCAGCTTTCTCCAAAACCCAGAGGATGGGAGGTGATTTTGCATGTGCTAGGAGGTCATAGGTCATTTGTCTATTTGGCATCTATTCATATGTAATGAAGTGACTTACTGTGCAGATATGCATTTAAATGTCATCGGAAATCTGAAGCTGGAAGAGATATCGTGTACCCTGTAAATGCAATTGCATTTCACCCTAT